>JAJMHT010000120.1:0-60817 GCA_030583145.1 Metschnikowia vanudenii
CCCTGATTATGCGATCCGCGGTCACCGACCCGCTGGTTGCGATAGTCCCCGCACAGCCATCTGGAAGAATAGTTCGCCCGCTCGAAGAAAGGATTCAGATTGCCAGACCTCTGCCCCGGCCTCTGCCCGGGAGGATCGAGTTTCATGGGAGAAGGCACTTATACGTGTTATTTCTGGGGTCCTAAATGTCATCGAATTAGAGTAGCTCCAGATATGGATTTGAAGGGAGGACATTTTTTTGCAACGCCTATTGATGCGATGAATTATGCAATATTTCATGCTTCATAAGAAAGTTATTTTTGAGGAATACTTCTTGGAGGTTCAGCTAGAGGGAACTTCGAGAAATTTAGAGGTCATGAGGGAAAAAGGCCACGTAAAAAAGGTCCTTTCATTAACTTCCCTCATATTATAACACCTGTGAAGTGCGGTTATTACTATAACCAGGTGGAGTCATTACTCGTTCAATTTTTCAATTTTTCAACTTTCTTCTTCTCTTTCTTTTTGGTCAAGCCTACGGCATACTGGTGAAATACTAGTAAAGAATTAAATTATTTTCCCCATACTTTTTTTTATTTCCGGGAACCAAACATTAGCCACAGCTTCGCCTATAATACACTGAGCCTCAAACCGGCTTACGGGGATTACGTTCTCAATAACGAGATGCACGCCGGAGTGCTCAGATGAAACAGTCGGCCAAGCAAACGCCGCAAGCGCCGCAAGGACCCTTCACATTCTCAGCAATCTGCCCACACAGGTGACGTAATTCACTTCACCTCAGACAAAGGCTTGGCCCTTGAGTTATTAAGTTTTCGTGATGGACCAAGCTTATGCTGTTATTCAAGTCAGTGAAACATATTTGGGCGATTGTTTTGGTGCCAGTGAGCCTGTAAGCTGCTGGTATTCCGGACGATACTGAGAGCATTATTTTGGAGCCAAGAGTGGGCTAATTTTTGTTGTTGCTTCTGCTGAATATAGGGGGCAGTGGGGGGTTTAAAAAAAAGGTCTGTAAACCTGTCCTTCAACTCGTGTCTATAAAGGTTACATAAGAAGCTGAAAGGGCAAAAAGCAAATATCAAAAAGTAGAGAAAACTTCGACAGTCGCGTGATCATTCAGAATTCATAAGTACCCACGAGAAAAGGCTGAAACCCGAGGAAAGTCTTGTTTGATGAATTTTTTAGCGAATGGATGAGGGGCACATGGATGGGGTAAACAATATTGTAATTAAAAAGAAAAGGGCAATGCCAAAGGGGTCTATAAAACACCTAGAACGCATTCCCTGGGTATAACGATATTGAACAACTTTGATACAACGATACGCCAACAACGGCGTCAAAGTAACTTTGGAGGTAGTTACAAACGAAAAGAGCTTATGTGTACTTGGAAATAGGGAGAGAGAAAAGAAGTGTCTAGAGAGGTGGACAAACCATAAGCTAAAACCATCAGAAATAAGAATTTGAGATATTGGCCGAACCAGAAAAGATGATTTGAAAAATTCTGTTCGGTGCCCCATGCGGATTGCTCTTAAATAAAGTTTTCTCTTGGTTTGGACTGTATTCCTGAAAATAATTTGGTCAACGAAAATTATGAAATGATAGAACCTTCCTCTTGAGAACCTACCTTGAAGCCTTGTTTCAGCGCAATCCACCATCAACAAAGTTGGAATGTCAATGCCGAACCCAATAGTTCTCTTGTTGTTTCTTTTGGAGGATTGTCGCTTCTATCCTTCCTAATAATCATTTTTTAAGAGTTTAACACAGCTCATTAAGGTTGGGAATGAAACGAAATCTTAGTTTGGGTGAAACGATCTTGAGTTGAGGTTTCTCTCCGGCATATCATGCCATTAATTTATCTATGCTTACACTTGCTGAATATTCAATGGTTGAAAAATCATGAAAGAGTCACAGCCACTAGAATCGGCCAACCCTGAAAAGATTATCAAAAAAACTCCATATGTGTCTTATAACAAAATGGAGTATCCTCAAACAGAAGCTGTAAGTCCAGAAACCAAGGAATAATGAGGGGAATTTCATAGTGGCCTTTGTTGAATTTACTGAAGGGTTGAGAATATTCTATTTTGGGCTGTCTGAGTACTGAAAGCACCAGCTGGTATCACCCAAAGGCTGTGTTGTGTACTCAGCCTCAAGAAAACGTGGCCGTCCAAGAATTTTTATGAAAGGGGAACATCACACCCATTCGCATGGCTATACTTTTGCAATACTTAATGATAATAGAGAAACGTGTTCTTCGAACTCTTTCTGAATTGGATTTGGCCAAGGTTTTTTCCACAAGTCTTTTGTGTAATCTGGTTGGCACCAGAAATCAGAACAGCGACAGTACTGGAAACTAAAGATGAAATGAGTATGACTGGAATTCCTTTCCAGAAAAGGAGAAGCCGAAAAGAGAAATGAAAAGAGAAACTAAGACAAAACTAAAGAAAGAGTGTTCAAAAAAAAAAAAAAAGAAGTCAGAGACCTCGTCTCGATATAAATACTCATACCCAGAACACCTCTCTTTCACAAAGCTCACAATTTTCATCAGCTTGAAACACCACATAATTAAAGCAAAACCTCCCAATTAAAGCAAAAACCCCTAACTAAACCAACACTCAACGATCCAGGCCAACAAAAGCTTTTCCAGCTTTGCTTGAATACCCCAAGAAAGTGAAGTATGTCGTTGCTAAATATCTTAGTGCTTGTCACACTAGGAGTATCCTACGTGGAAGTTCCTCCCGGAGCAGTATATATTTCCCACATGGAAGGTGAGCCAGCAGACCACGATTTGGCCATAGAGGATGGAAATCTAGTTGCCAGTAACAAGATGCACACGTTTCAGTACGACCCAATAGGAACTTTGAAATCTCTAGATACCGGGCAATACTTGGGTATCAATCAGATGGGCCGACTTACCTTGGATACTCTTGCGCACTTTGGATTTTTAATAGATCCAGGGCAGTTATCAAAAAACAAGCGAGTGTTGTCTTATAATGGGATCGAGGTTTTTGAGCTCTGTGGAGATAATCTGATTGGATGCAAGAGCAAGTGTCCGGGGGCCCGTGCTATATCTATCACGTATCAATTTTTGAACTAGCAAGATTCAGGTGATTGTGAATTGAAGAAGGTCGAAGTTTGGTATAGTATTTTTTATGGTGTTTTACGTGGTGTTGTGTTGCTGCTGTGTGGTGTCAGATTTGTGTATCAAGAGATGTGCCTTTTTTTGGGATCCAGCGTGGTAATACATGATTCAAAAGAGAAAGAAGAATGAGCAAACTAAAGTTAAACGAAATTTTGTGAAGCTTTAGGATTTTTCTAGGATTTTTTTTTTTTGGTTTCATGTGATCTGGATTTATGTTCTCACTGGTTTTGTCGAGTTTTAAAACCTTCCCAGAGAGTACCGGCTTTTTAATGGCAAAGGTTTGTAAAATTGAATGAGAGGTTAAGTTGGAATAGAAGAAAGGAAATCAAACCTTCAAGCGGAAGCGTCGATCAAGTGCATTTGTTTTAGGTATTTTTAGGTATTTTTTGGATTATTTTTGGATTTTCCCAATTGCCATTAATAACATTGACCCCAAATTACTCAGCTAAACTGGTCTCCACAATTAGTCATTAGAAGAACACCATTGGTTTGTGATTGGGTGAATATACCAGAAAAGAAAAGGAAAATAATCTCAATCCCAAGTCTTTGAAGGTTTTGACCACATATGCTTTCTTCTCGAAGCAGCTTACCATAAAGTGATCATGAATCTGTAAATTATATACTGGACCATTGGGACTAATGATGTACGACAGAAAATTAAGCATATTATTAGAGCGTATTGGAGCCCAGTCCACATATAGAGATGCTAATAAGCAAAACAAAAAAAAAAAAACGTCTTTGAATGAAATAATTGACTCATGACAACTTCTAATGACTCATGACAACTTCAATGTTTTTCCAATGGACTTCGAACTCTATTTCTTTTGAAGGTTGGAAGAGGAATTTGCAGCTTTTTCAGTTGCAAAACCATGTAATATCCAAAAACCTAAGTGATGGATGTAAAAAGCATCAAAACTGTGAAGATACAGAGTAAAAGATCATGCATGAAGTCAAAACGCACTTGAAAGGTGGCCCTTGAATTTTGAGTAATTTACAGTATGTTTGTAAAGAGAATGAAAGTCTTTAGAGAAAACAAATAAGCATATGTTTCAGCAGTGTTTCAGCAGTGTCTCAGCAGTGTTTCAGAAATTTCCAAAAACAATTCATCCAGACAGCCCCTTTAGATTTCAATTTATACAAGCCTCTTACGTAATTTGACTCAAACCCCGTAATTTGACTAGTTATTGCCGTGGATATTACCCTAAAACGACCCAGAGGAAAATTCATATCACTTGTTACACATCAATTTCCTTTGGTCCGGATTAGTTCATAGAAAAGCCGTCTTTTAAAGGAACCATGTAAGACCAATGCCGAGAAAGATGCACCGTCGAAAGATACGAAGCACATTTGCAAAGGCACGACCCGTTGAAGAATGCCAAGAGGTGAAGCAAGCGATGCTGTACGAGGAAAGGAACACCGGGGGTACGCGGACATAGCTTGAATGTCTAAGGAAAATCAGACTACCCAATGGCATTAGAGAGTCCCTTGCGATAATGATGACCTCAGCAGAATAGGATCACACTCACAAGGGCCGTAAAAATACCCCCGTACCAATGGGAAGAGGTTGGCCCGAGCAGCTTGTTCGGAGCCTTATATACAGAGCATCGGCACGGCAGGTGAAATCCCCACTAAAAGGCGTAATTTGTTTTTGTCTTTTATCTGAGGGGGGTCTAGTCTCAGGCGCCTGGACCGGCACTTAAGTCATCAGCCTGCCTCCAATGAAAAGAGTCATTTAAAATCTACTAAATAGATTCCGAACCAAGGACACGGTCCCATCTGACAGAGCGTAGGTGCCAGTAGCTAACGCAAACTTTCAGCTGGAGGTGCCTTCTTAAGTTGAGCTACATCTTTTGGCCACTTTCAAGGATAGAACCTGGGAAATGGCATTAACAATTATTCACCAGGCCATGTGAATCTTTATTCTTGGAAAATCCCGATAATGCCGCATATTATGGGAAATCTTTTCCTCAGCTGTGCTCCCACCAGCAAAAACAGCCGGTTCCCGGGTCGTTTGCTGACGCACTAATCTGTCAATCAAACGAACAGACGGCTGTGATTGGACTGTTCCCGGCCAGTATCCCTCGGAATGGATCTGCATACAACCCATCCGGAACTCATAGCAACGTTTCGGCGATAAGTACCGACAATCAGGTGAACGGAGGTTGTTTTTTGATGTAGAGTATTGGTCCTTTTTTCCTTACGTTTTTAAATTTTATGGTATTAGAATCGTAGAAGCACCCTCCGTTTCTCCAAATTCTCTCGGAAACTTCACATTGTGGAAAGCTGCCAAAAGTAAAGTTCCTTGCCACAGTGGGCGCCACAGAAAACAGAAAAGATTGTCGACCCCCGGATCAGAGTTGAGGGAAATATCTTTATATGCCATGCTGAGAGTTCTTCCGATGCACGTATGAACATATCCCCGGAACTCTCGCATTTGTTGTTCCCGCTGCCCAATCCGGTGGACGCTACCCAAATGGGTGCCCGGAATACAAACAGTGCGCGAGAAAGTCAAAAAACGACCAGGGGAAATTGGAAAAAAAAAAAAAATGTCGCATTCTGCCGTATTAAATACACCGGATTTCCTGGCCCGTCGACGACACATAAATTTCCTTTCCTTTTCTTCTCTTCTTTTCCTTTCTTTTCTTCACCCCACGAAAATAATCTATCCGAAATGCTTCCACCAGGTGTTATTCTTGTGTTTGTCTTGATCTTCTTGGCCTTTGTTGCCGTTGTTGCCATTCAAATCCAAAAGAGATTGAAGGCTAAGAAGGCCAACCAAAGATTCTAAGCGAGTCTTTGTTTTTTTTTTTTGCCTTGTCATGCTTTAGTCTGGGAAAAGACGGCATGTTCTTTCAACTTGGACGAAGGCGTCTAGCATTGATTTAATTGCTTTGGGAATGCCCGCTGTTATGTTGGAATTGTCTTCTTGACTGGGACAGGTGTGACGGCACCATAATACGAACAATCATTATCAACTTTTTTATACTACCAATTTTTTTACACTCTAAAGACGGGAATCTTTATACTTTTTTTTTATACTTTTTAATATTACGGGAATCAGATACACACATTGTAGCGCCGGTCCATCGGTTAAGCTGAATGAGTAAATGGCCGGCTAATGGTTTCAACTAAGTTGCTTACTTCAAAAGGCTTCAACATAATGGGTGTCTATTTGGGAAGGAGGTTCAGCACCACCAGACACGACGGGTAATAAAACGCTTGTGGGAACATTTGGCCAATTGCTTCCTGGAAAAGGCTAGACACTTAAGATACGGCGACTTAATAATGACTTGGTCGTCACGTATTTTTTCCATCATTTCGGGTTACCATCCAAGGGCTCTGCGATTAATCTATTACATTGACTTCTATAAATATGGGATGTATTGCCAGTTCTGTATTGCCAGTTCGGCAGCTTGGGGTTTAGTTCCTTCCGACGACCTGGTTTGAACGCTCGAATTGCCTGATGAGACGTTGCACACCAATACATTAAATGACCGCTAAACGTGTTATACACTTTCAGAGGGTTCCTCCTCCTCGAGATCCTCGGAGTATTCGTCGATTTTGAAAGCCAAAACCACAGATAAAACCCCAAGCAACGCCAACAAGTTCCATGGGATTTGAGTAACGCCCCTCTCGTCAAAGTACGAGGTCAACGCACCCCAAACCACTGGCGCAATGAATCTGGCCAATGAGTTGGCACTCATGGTGGTTGCATTCACCAACGCACGGTATTTGGGCTTTGTGGCCCGGTACACCAAAATTGTCACCTGTGGGAACGCCAACGAGTTTCCGATTATGGCGATCATCGAGTTCATATACAACAACGTCGTATACACCCAAGGCGATAGGCTTGAGGTGTACTCTGGCGTGGCGAATATGATGTAGGGTAAAAGGAAGTACGCGATGGGGAACATGCAGCATGCCAAACGGAACCCATCGATGGTCCGCATGTGTCTGTCCATGTGCGGGAAAATGACAATGACCATGAAACATCCCACGAGCCCCACTGAAGAAAGCAAAGTTCCGATGCTCTGGGTGTTCCAGCCGAACCCACCTTTGACGTGCCATGGGAAACTTAAGTGTTCTCTCTGGTACGAGCCAGCAAGGAACACCGGAACAAATTCCGAGTAGATAAGCGCGTGAAACACAATGGAGAAGTACGCCACCATGGTGCCGATGACTTTATACGAGAAAATGTCTCGATTGTTGAATGCTTCCCAGAGCGACACGTCTTCTTCACTTCCGGAAGCACCCGTGGCCGTCAGAAGCGTCGGTTGTAAAGAGCACGCAGTGGAATACCGTCTAACCACAGCCAACGAGGATCTTCTAGTCAACGGGCCCAGTGGCGTCATCAATTGGTCCACATCATCGCCATCCAGACTGGTAGCATACATGGCAACAGGGCCGGCGTTGAGCGGCGTGGTTTCGTCCTCGGAGTCCACAGACGCGTCACTATCCAGGGCAACCACCGAAGTTTCAGCACGGGCCGGGGGTTTGGATCTTTTTCGGGTTTCCCAGGGTCGCACAGGTACATCATATCCTAAAAGGCGCAATATAACATCTCCCGTAGCCAAGCCCACATCGTATCTCTTTTTGACACGGGCGTGGGTCTCCTCTAGAAAGAAAAACCCAAAGAGGGCGCCGGTGAAAAGCATGCTGGACACTACAACGTTGGAGAGTGCGTAGGGGTGCTTGGTGATGAAGGATTCATAGAAGGATTTTGCACCCTTGGCCGCCACTGCCGCCGCAGATTCTTCGTCTGTTTTCGGACGTGTCAAGTACCGTGAACCGCCGATTAAAGGTCCAATCACGCAGCCTACATTCCAAAACAACGGGAGGGTCGCAAACGCAATGCCCTGGTGTCTGCGCTCGGTCACAAGCTCGCCAACGAGCGTTTGCAACACCGCAATGTTGCCGTTGAGTGCCCCCGCAAGTGTTCTTGCCGCCAAAGCTGTATAAAAGTTCTTAGCAAACCCAAAAACAAGAAGACACACTGCTCCTCCACAAAGACCCGTAAGGAGGATCGGTTTGCGCCCAACACGGTCACTAAGACGGCCCCAGTGGATGCAACACAAGAACTGGGAGAATGCAAATGATGCCGCAAGAAGCCCCGTGTACTTGGAAATCTCCGAGGGGTCTCTTGTGATGTGGAAATCTCGAATCATGAAATAAATGTATGGAAAGAGCGACGTGAAAGAGATGGGTTCGGAAAACCGAATAATACAGATCACCGTCATTTGCCAGAGGGGGAACCCTCGCATCTGTTCCCGAAACGTGGTCATGCTGTGCAGGCCAACAAAAGAAGAAAGAAACGGTTAAAAGAAAGAAGAAATAAACGAAACGAGATTTTTCCTGTTCGGACTATCAACACTTTACTCCGAAATGTCCAAGCGGTATTTTGGGCCGGGTTGCGTGCAGGAACACCAACGCGTGTATATGAGTCAATGTTGGAGGTGACAGATTGCGCAATTAGTGTTCTACATGATGTTGTTTATCGGGGTTTACCTGGGTGGACGTTTCCATGGTGTTGTTTGGATTGTGGGAGTTTTGACTTGATGTTTCAGATGTGTTTCAGACTTGTTTCAAAAATGTTTCAGGGGTGTTTCATAAAGGAGGCGGAGCAGCCCAAGTCTTTGAACCAAATGTCTACTTGGAGTGGTGTGTTTTTGGTGTGTACTCGGAGTATCTGCAGTACAAGGTGGGTTTGAGTGTTCGCCGATTGATTTTGTTTTTGGGAGATAAATCTTCCCGTTTAAGCGGAAAATCACAGGCTTGCATAATTTGACTTTTTTTTTACCTCAAAAAATCTTAAAATGTGACTCATTGCCTTTGAACTATCCAATTTGATGAGAACTTGTCACCGTGTGGTCGGTCCTGATCTCGGAGAATGCGTAGTAGAACACAAGATCTTCAAGAATTCCCTCCAATTCTGCTTTCTTTGTTTTCTCTACAAAATTTGCCCCTTCACTAATTCTTTTTTTTTTTTTTCGTCGAGAAACCCAGTATTGATTCTCTCGAAAAATTCATACACAAATATCTTTTCAGATTATCTTTTCGGCTCCATTGTGGCCCGTCTCAATTATTTTTATATGCAGACCAGATGTTAAACCTTATCTTGTACCTGCATAATACGGGTGTGGCGCCACCACAGTTTCACCAAAATAGGAAATTATTTGCACTGACTTGCACAGAACACCACTGGCGTTTCAACATCATTTCTTCTTTGGGAGCTACTTTTGATCATTATCCTCCCTATAAGGATATTCATCGAACGATAATAAGCTCCATTAATTTCCCAGATTTTGTATCTTTACAGGACTTGATTTTTCAGGTTTAGCTTCTTGTTTGTTTGCGGAGAGCGCCAATGGTCAATTCAGACAACACATTCATGGTTTAGAATGCTTCAGGACTTTTCATCACTCTATAAATTTCTATAAATTTCTATAATTCAACACCTAAAATCACTTCAGTCCATTCCAGTAATAGTTCATTTTCTCTTCTTAGCCCTCAATCTTGGTAGTCTTCCATGTAAAATGACTGAAAGAGACCAAAAAGCGCCAAAAGCGCCATCAACCACCACGAGAGCCAGCCAATATGATGCTTATCACCCAAAGTCATCAAATAACCAAAAAGAATAGGACCTATAAACCGCGCAAGTGCTAACATGCTCATTGTAAGCGAATTGACATACGCCCGGTGTTCTTTCGCCGCTGCACGATGGTTGAGAATCATGATTTGGGGCATACCGGTTGCGGAGGCGAGGGTCTTGAGTGAAGTAAGGGCATACAAGAACATAGGTGTGACCCAGGTGGGGAACGCCTCGTTGTATTTATGAAGTGTGAAGATGGTCATGGGAACACACGCGTACACAATGGGGAAAAAGACAAGCGATAACCGGAATCCGTTGAGCGTTCCCAAGGCACGATCAACCCAAGGGAATATGACAAGAATAATTATCATACCAATGATTCCGGTAGAGGAGAAAAGCATTCCAATGTATGAAGTCTCAAGGCCAAAACCGCCGCTGATAGTAAAGGGGAAGTGCAATTCACTCTTACGGAACTGCGCGGCAAGAAGCACAGGTAAGAACTCATTGTAAGCGATGTTGTGGAGAGAAATGATACAGTTGGACAAAATAACTGTGATAACCTGTGGCGTAAGTCTCTTAGGCTTTTTAGGTGGCTCCGCTGACGACTGCGAGTACCGTCTTACGATGGCATTTGACAATGTCTTGTTGACATATGGTCCAATGGCGTCCACCTCATCTTCTTCGTCACGAAGCGCATCATTAACCTTCAGATTATGTTCTTCAGTAGTGCTGGTTTCTCTGCCGGCTCCGGAGTTCAAAGATGCTCCAGTGTACGATGCAATTGACTCCGAATCACTGGTAGGCAGCGTGGTAACCGGAGAGGGAGATATCGCGGAGGTGGCTTTGGCAGCAGTCGACTCCTCAGCAACAAGAAGAGGCGTTTCCTCGTCGACCGTCTTATGGCGTTGCCAAGGACGGACTTTCCGTTCACCTCCCCAAAGAAAATGAGTCAAGATATCTCCCAACTCAAGACCCACGTCTCTCTTTTCTGCAAAACGTTCGTTTGTCTCTTCTAAATAGAGGAAACCAATCAAGCAGCTGAACCAGAGAAACATTGCCACGACAATATTCGATATGGCATATGGGTGGGTATCCCGGAACTTCACGTAAGAGTCAGGAAGAGATAAAGTATCGATTGCAGACCCAAACACCGAAAACATGCCATTCATACCGACAGGCTCCTTATGATAAGGACTTTCAGGCTTTGGGTTGGTAAAAAGACGAGATCCACCAATCAAAGGGCCAATCACAGCACCGAAGTTGAAAAGCAAGGGGAGTGTGCTAAAGCCTAAAGCTTGGTGTTTTCTTTCTGTACAAACTTCACCAATGACAGTTCTCAAAACGGCGATGTTTCCGTTCAAAACACCAGCCAAACTCCGGGCAAATAACGCCGTGTAGTAATTTGTGCTAAAGCCAAAGATAAGAAGCGAGGCCGAAGTACCGAGAAGCCCACACAACAATACAGGCTTACGACCCACGCGGTCCAGCATCTTCCCCCACTGCACAGCGAACAAGAACTGGCAAAATGCAAATGACGACGCCAAGTACCCCGAGTACTTTGAGATTTCCTCTTCGGTAGGCGCTATTTGGAAATCTCTTATCATAAAGTAAAGATACGGAAAGAGCGACGTGAAAGCTAGAGGCTCAGAGAAGCGTAATACCGACACCACAAGCATCTGTTTGACGGGAAAGCCAGCAAGTTGCTCGCGATAAGTGAGCTTAGCCATGGTTGCCTAGAGAGACCTTTCCTTTTGAAAATTCTTTTGGAAAAAAAAAAAAGGAAAACAAGATGGACTAAAACAAGAAAGCCAGTGTGTAGCACACTTAAAAAGCACAAAATCGGAATTTCTCAACGGAATGTTTTATCTTGTTGGTGCGTGATTTTTCCGGATCTTGTCTTGCATAATGTCTGATGATGCAACCGCATATTGACAGATATTGCAATTATGAGAAGCGACTGGGTACAGAACCATGGTTTCTTCACGAACACGGACCCGCTTTTGGGGAATTGAAAGGAAAGAAAGTCCAAAAAAGGGAATCCAAAAATAAGTGGCCCGGAATAGCAGGAACCTGAGCTATAAATAGTCAAGTTCCTATTGAATTTGCAGTAGGACTAGTGGGAAGTGTAATGCGGAAAGATAGCGATGCCGATAACCACGATGTGCGGCATTGCTGAATTGGAGCCTCTGCACGGTGCGTATACGGCATGGAGTGGGCGATGCAAGCGATAGCACGAGATGACTCGAATGAATATTAGAAATTGAAAGAATTCCAGGTCGGATTAATGGATGACGTCTTTTAAACAACGGAGCGAAGTTTATGAATCTTTCTTGGTTAAGAGGGTAGAAAGTGACCAAGCTAAGGATCCACGGTCTCACAAGGTCTCACAAGGTCTCACAAGGTCTCACAAGGTTGCCCAAGTGTAAAGGCCAGCCCCAATTGATCAATGGTGAAAGTCGGCAATATTCTCGACTAAACCATCCAATATGGTGAAATGGAAATCGCAAAAGAAGATCATGCATTCAAAACCAAAAATTTAATTTTTCTTTGCTTTTCACTCTTGGTGCAAAAAACTCACGAATCATAGATCTAACTTTTGAGAGATATTTGCTTTATTCGCACTGCACGTTTCCCACGCCGCGGTTGCATTTATTTGAGGTTCCATCGAATTAGGAACTTAATTCTCAAAAAGTCCAGCAGCAGTGGTACCCAAGTGAGGATCGAGAATGGTACAGAATATGGAATGGAAATCGATCGCATGGTCACCATGAAACCACGAGGGGACGATTTTTTTTTTCGTTCTTTTTTTCGTTCTTTTTTTCGTTCTTTTTTTCGTTCTTTTTTTCGTTCTTTTTTTCGTTCTTTTTTTCGTTCTTTTTTTCGTTCTTTCTTTTTGTTCGTTCTTTCTTTTTGCTCTGTTCTGTTCTGTTCTGTTCTATTCTGTTCTGTTCTTTTCTCTTTTTTTTTTATATTTTTTTGCTATTATTTTCGTGCGGCTTCTGGCTCGATACCATTCCGGGACATCGCGGATCCTGGATATAATGGCGAAAGCATGGCTGTAAAAAGATGGGGGCAGTCAGCGGCGGGCGACAGATGGCGGATGGCCTGGACCTGCTACATATACTTGTTCTAGCCAGTTGTGGAGTTCGGATTTTCCACTGAAACACACCCCACGCATTAAATCGCAAAGAGGAAGAACCCTAACTTTGGCGCATGTGTAGAATAAAAACAGCAGGGCAAAAAATACAACGTTCCATGTGCCTTTCGAAAAGTTGCTTCGTGTGCTCCTTGACTGTAAAACACACTTCCCAGCAGTATGACAGAGCCATCTTCGCTTAGGAGGGCAGGTTTAGAATGCGTGTGGGGGCGGCAGCGCGGGGAGCGCATGGGGCCATCGAACCCGAACTCCCTCCAAATGTGCCACAGTCGGCGTGTATTTAACAAAGCATTGGTGCGGCGGGCACTACATCGCCAGGGTACAGATAACTTGAGCCATGGTCACCCCCATGGTCACCGTTGTGATTTTGTGTTCTTTTTTGCACCCAACTGTCACAAAACTGAATGCTATTAAGAAAAGCTTTGGAGCGCTGGCTTCTACAGACTTGTGCCAGCACAGCGCCAAGCGGAAGTATGGAACAGACCCGTGCCTCCCCCAAATAGCGCGCGCTTTCGGTTGTCTGGCTTGGGAATGCCGTTGTCAAATACAGGCAAGCCAGTGCCGGTGCTCGGCCTCATTGGGGTGCCTTTTGACGATCCTTTTGGTTGGAAACCCACTTCATTTTTGTCGCTGACCATATACTTTGAGCCAGGCGTCTCTTGTGACACTTTGATCAAGCTCCGTTACTTTCGCTAATACACGCCGTGGTGAAGTCTTTGGAACTTTTCGGAATTATTAGGAATACTTGTTCGAGTTTTTTGTGGTACCTTTCTGCAACCTGCGAGAAGAGCACCAGCAGCGATCTATTTTTCTTTTTTCGTTTATTTTCTCGGTTTAAGATTTGATTTCCTGGAGACAACTCAACAGAAGGAGGCAAAAATAAAGACAAGGAAAAAAAAAAAAAAAGGAATACTACCACTCATAGAGATCCACTTCTGGAAAACACAACAAGAAAAAAAGTATTCCCCAAGAAGCTTGATATCGAGAGAGTTTTTTTTTTTGCTCTGTCCTGGCCACTGATCACACCATTCGTTTATACTTACCCTATTCCGTGGGACTTTCGTTGTCATAACCTCGATTCAAAATCAAGGTCCTTTCGTTTCTATCATATCATTTTACAAGAGGAGACACTTCCAAATCAACACAACAACAGAAAAATGGCTACACTTTCGTTTTTTGTCGTTTCACTTTGTGCTATTTTCGGCGCAATACTAGTCTTTAGTCATGCAAATGGCTTGGAAAAAGTCCAAGCTGCCGTGGGCTTTCTCAAAGATACAAACGGCCAGTATTTCCCTGCAGCAGGCGAAGCCCATGAAGAGATCCGTCAACAGGTATTGTTCCGAAGAGACAGCACCAACAGTACTCTGCTGGCAGATGGCAGTGACGATGAAGGTTCCAGCTCATCCACAATCACAAGCATAGACCAGTCGACGCTCAACCCGTCCTTCTCGACGTTCACTTCAGATAGTTTGTCATCGGTTTCCGATATAAACTCACAAGACAACTATTGGTCAGTGTCACAAACTTCTACAAGTTCTTCGAGATCAAGGTCCTCGGCCCAAAGCGCCACTAGCGTTTTTGCTAGTTCGACGGCGGCTGAAGGAACCTTAACCACTGCTACATCATCCACCTCAAGCGTGTCTGGATCACAGACTACGCGGGTGTTTAGCTCCGTGGAGAATGGAAAGACCATTTTTGTGACGCAGACTTCTTTGATCACGCAGTCCACAGCCGAGCCATCCTCGTCGTCTTCCAGGAACAACTCATCAAACACATCTGGTGGGCTTAGTAGTACGAATAAGATAGTGGTGGGAGTGGTTGTAGGTGTTGGTGGTGCCATCTTGCTTGGATTTGTGGCATTGGTGTTTATCTTGAAGCGTAGAGGGTCCAAGGGCCAAGAGAGTGGATGGACTTTCTGGAGAAAGAACGAGAAGGGTGGCGAGGATAACTTCTTCAGCGGTGAGTTGGGTGTGCGTGACAGAGACATCAACCAGGGATCCAACTTCTAGAGGAAACGGCATACATTCACTGTAAACACAACCAGGTTTGTTTTTTAGCATATATTTATAAACATTATTGGCTTTACGCTGAACAAATATGGTAACGAGTGTGCTAAGTCTATGTAGAAGATTGTCTAACACACGAAGTTGGAAGAAACAAACAGGTATTTTGATCAAATATGCTGCATACTTCATGATTCATCCCAATTGATTAAAAACCACTTTCAAATTATATAGTTTATTCAAATTTCATTCTATTTTATGTTTTGGGTTACATAAAGTACGTTTTTGCTTGAAGCAGGGAGAATTCGATAAAACAACTACACACAGTCAAAACGGTCAACGCAGGAACTGGGGCCTCATTTAGAAGAGTCACAGAAACATTTGTCAAAAGGCTATACTGCTTTTTCCTTTTAGTCAGGCTTCAGAGTTTTGGGATGCCAATGTGGAACATATGTTTGGTATTCATAGAAGTCTAAAATCTAGTAGAGTCCTGGAGTACCCATTATGGCTTCCAAAGCTTCTAAACTCTACATTTGGAGGATGTTTTGCATTTATGGTGTTTTCTATAGAGGATGTTTTCTTTCTAGAGGATGTTTTCTTTCTAGAGGATGTTTTCTTTCTAGAGGATGTTTTCTTTCTAGAGGATGTTTTCTTTCTAGAGGATGTTTTCTTTCTAGAGGATGTTTTCTTTCTAGAGGATGTTTTCTTTCTAGAGGATGTTTTCTTTCTAGAGGATGTTTTCTTTCTAGAGGATGTTTTCTCTCTAGAGGATGCTTTACTAAAACTATCCAGAATTGAGAACATAGTGCCATGAAATTCTAATTCCAGTTTCCCAGAAGTGTTCCATGGAGAATTTAAATAGAAAACTGTCCAAAGAAAATGCCTTTCCTTGATTCGGGGTACAGTTTGGTGGATGGAAAGTCCTGGTGCCGATGTATTTTAGACCCTACCCAGTGGTGTTCAGAACACCCGAAAGAGGCAGAAAGCCCCGAAGAGGTTCGACACTGAAAAGAAGAAAAACAAGCCAAAGCATGTTTGGGGGTTCATATTTTTGTTCTTCTTCCTCTTCTTACTGTATTGTATTTTCCTAGTATTTCTGTCATAGTAAAAACGTGTTCCATAGTGACCGTGGCATTGGCTTTCGAGACACTCCGAACATCAACATCAGAATTAGAACGCTTCTCATTACATCGAAGTGAGTGGATGAAGGTCCAAGATACCAAGGAGAGTGTTGGGAAAGTGTTGAGAATATGAGGAAATATGGTGACCCAAATTTCCCGAAATGAGCCATCTTAAACAAGAGTCGCTTTCAAAATATTTCATTTCATTACCCACAATACCTTCCAATGCCGCACACCCTTTTGGTATATGTGATATGTAATTGTGGGGGTATTGCTTAAGCCTTTGAAGGTGAAAAAAACAAAAAACAAAAAACAAAAAAAACAAAAAACAAAAAACAAAAAAACAAACAATAATATACAATATTTCTGTACTGTTTTTAGAAAAATATACGAAAAGCATAAATCAGAAAAATCCCTCTTTCAAATCACACCAATCATGACATGTGCCATGCAGACGCTTCTAGTCTTTGCCCAAGTCACTGCCTCTCAGCTAAAACAGATCTACCTAACAAAGACTACGCCTCAGGATTACGTTGTTTCGACAGTCACCTCAAGCATCGATTAAGTTGAAAAGACATGTAACCCAAAAAGGCATAAAGACGTCACCCTAAAATGGGGCCCTAAAAGTTTCTTTGCGCAACTATTCTCTTATTGACGAATGACGTGGGGCTGAAATGCACCACGCTTGCCAGTGATAGCTTTTGAAAGAGGAAACCATGGAACTACGATGCTTTGGTTTGTTTTTGGTAAAAAAATATATACATATGGAATTTGTTTCTCCACCAAATAACACGGAAGAGCAAACTCAAGTCTATTTTACGGTTTACCCACATACTTTGCCTCTTCATTGAAGCTATCGGCATACTTGGTTGAGGCTCCGAGACTTAGACACCATACCGTAAGGGAACAAGAATACGAGAACCATTGAGATTGCAAGACATGTAGTACAGAATTTCGAAAATTCTTTATTTCTCTGGGAAAATCTCCAACATTACATGTGAAAATTCCATCTGGAGGTGACAGAGGTCTCTGTAGGGATATCCCTAAATGGGTATTTTTAATCATATTATTGCTTATGTTGTTGTTGCTCAAGTGGTATTTCAATCTTGATCAGGTGTCGTTCAGGTGGTACTCTAATATTATTTCCGACCACAAAACCCATATCATAGAATATTCCTCGCAAACTTGACACTATGTGGACCAGACTGCGGTGATACACATGGTCAAATGTTTAGGGGTGTGGTTGCATGTTTCAAGAGGAAGTCTTTTTTCTTCTTTTTATTTTTATTTTCTTTTTTCTTCTTTTCTTTTTTCTTCTTTTCTTTTTTCTTCTTTTTTTTTTTCTTTTTTTTTTTTTTTTTTTTTTTTTTTTTTTTTTTTTTTTTTTTTTTTTTTTTTTTTTTTTTTTTTCTATGGAAGACATAACCCCCAATTTTGGTGTATGGTCATTTTTAGTGAGTGGTCTTTGGCATAGTCCATTTATCGCTGAACAGAAAAGTTATTTGGTCTCAATGTATTTATGTAATATGTATGTACGAGAGTATGAGGGTGCAGCATTGTCATCACGAAGAAGATTTCTTGTATGGAATTATACAAAATTCAAATGGTGTATTGAAGCCATTTTCAATGGATTGGGTTATTTTAGCCCATCTCAAAAAAAAAAAAAAAAAACCAACCTTTTAACCGTCCTTTTACTCATTCTTTAACCTTTTTTTAAACCATCATTTCAATTCTTCTTAACCATGTGGAACTCATGTTTTCGCGGCATATACCCAAGCAGAATTGCATTATGTCCAACCATCAAACCGGAAAATAGTAAAAGCCCCGCATAGAAATAAAAAAAAGAATTTGCTTTCAACATATCTGAAAACGATCAATTCTTACCTTTGAAGTATGTTCTTGCGTAAGTTGTTGCGGAAGTTTTTGTGGAAGCTCACTGCGTGAAAACAGTCGGCCATTCAAAGTTCAGGTATGTTGGCAGACCTAATAAATCCAACTAGTATAAAGCGAGGTGACGGAGGTGATTTTTTTCAGCAATTTTTTTTCTTCTTTCTCCATCAACACACTTTCTACCGCTTTCAGATGCTCATTCAAACGTCGTCCACCGAACCCATCGAAAGCCCAATGGAACAGTCTTTTGCGAACTACTCGTATTGCGTGGAGCCTTTCCGTTTGTACAGCTTGCGCCTGAAGTCGTATAGTGAAGCAGCGGAAACCAACGAGGTGTTTGAGTTTGATGCGGCACAAATCGTGGCGCAGGAGCCATTCGAGCCGCTTGACCAGCACTTTGACTATCGGGACTTCGTGCCCTACCAACTCGAGTTTGGAAAGGTGAATTTGTTTCCAGAATTCTACTTTCACTTCAAAAGAGCATTTTCCAAGATTTCCTTGGAAAACAAGGCGTACTGCTTGTACAACCTCGACACCTTCCGGTCGTTTTACTTTGGCCAAGACTTTGAAATTGCCTTTGCGGTCAACCGCGTGGCGACCGATTTTGCACTCAAGTTCAAAAGATGTCTTGACCCGCTGCTCCTCAAACAATATGCCACATGGAAGTTTACCCGGCAAAGCGTGGAAACAGAGTTCTCCACCGAGCTTTGCGTGTTCCTCGACAGCACGTCCCATTGCCACCGTATGAGACAGCTTATCTCGTGTGCGCATAAGGGAGACGTGGTTCCATATGTGGAATTTCTTATGGCGTATGAACATCCAGAGGATTTCATCTGGTTTCAAATGGCAAGCATCTATTGTTCACATTCACAAACAAAGGAACATGATCGGTTTATCGAGGACAGTATGACGTCCTGGAGAAAAGCCAAGGTTTCGTTGGTGAATCAGATCCGGGGGTTTGTTTCTGATATTGAAGCCGAAGGCCTTATCCGAGGAAAAAAACCCAAGCAACCCTTTGACAAGCCTGGCACCACCACCACCTCCACCACTTCCATCACTGATTTGCCGCCTAATTCAAGAGAGAAAGGGGAAGCCTTGGAGAAGCACAACCAAAACTCCGTCCCAATTGCAAATCCAGAATACCCCAAGTCTCTGGTCAACACGCTCCCCAACCCGCCAATAGCAAGGAAGTC
Organism: Metschnikowia vanudenii; assembly: GCA_030583145.1. Lineage (NCBI taxonomy): Eukaryota > Fungi > Ascomycota > Pichiomycetes > Serinales > Metschnikowiaceae > Metschnikowia > Metschnikowia vanudenii. The sequence goes on from JAJMHT010000120.1 coordinate 19,087, forward strand.
AAAGTACACAAAGGCACAGCGCAGAGCGCACTACCAACGGTTACAAAGCATGAGAGAACATTCTCAAGCACTCCACATGGGAAATAGCCTCAAGAGTGAAACTAGAGAAGTGAGTTCCTTTTTTGCTCCGCCACAAGAATTTAACCCGATACATCTTGATCCAAGATCCACCGAGTACCTTCAGAACACTTCCAAGAAACGGAAGTATGGAACATCATTCTTAGCGGTTAAAGAAAGAACCCTGCCCAATGCTTTCCATCCAGACTCGTCATGGATGAATCCTGCGCAAGAAAAGTATGGCAATAGCTAGGGTCGTCTTTGTATCGAGTTTTCAAGTTGCGGAATGGCCAAGGAGGCAATTGTACGTCAGTTTGACACATAGATTTGACACATCAATTTATATTATTTGTCCTGATACCCCATGTGTTTTGGGTGTTAGTAAGTCGTAGCCGTCACACTAGGGTGTTAGTAAGTCGTAGCCGTCACACTAGGGTGTTAGTAAGTCGTAGCCGTCACACTAGGATGATACAGTATGTAGATGAGTGAAAGACATTGTGAAAAGAGGGGAAAAATTCAACTAGCTTTCTAAATATCGCGTTTATGACGAAGAGCTTTGTGTATAATGTGTAATGATGATGTTGTAGTTTCACTACCAAACCAGGATCATTAGTAACACGTATTATGAATATCGAGAGTGATGGTCACAACCTATCACCCGAATAAACCCCATATTCATGCAAAACCACACCCCCCAAGCGGTGAAAAATGCATGCTTTTGAACGAAAAATAAACACGACCCAACCCATTAAATTCTATGGAGTTTTCAGTTATACAAATCTCCATGGTATTTAGGGTATCGAAGTGGAGGCCGGGCGGGTAACTTCGGAGCATTAGCCTCAGTTTGTGTGCAACATCATCAGTGCAAGCAATATGAGGCTGGTGAAGAAGTTGTCCAGTAAAGCTCGTAATTTTTTTTTTTTTTTTCCAGATTTCAAATCTCCAAGATGTTCAAAAATAAAAAAACCGAGAGAGGAAAACAAAAAAAAAAAAACAGAAAAAAAAACAGAAGAAAAAAAGAAAAAAAGAACAGAAAAAATAGCTTTTCTAAATTATTCTTTGATTATTTCTTTCAAATAAAATTTTTTCTTAGCTTATTTTCCATCCTTCCTTCCTTCATAATCTTTTTAGTTCTAGCGTACCGCTTATATTTCGCCTAGTCGCTAGTAAGTTAGCCAAAGCAGTTGAGACAGAATTTGAAGCGGGAGCCTTCCAGACCTTTGTCTCACTCAAATTGAGAACCAAAAACTGGCCCTGGGACGGCCAAAAAACCTCAGTCGGTATCTCCTTGATTCTTTCAAACTCCTTCGATTCAAGCACTCAAACGGGAATGACGATCCCCCCCCCCCAAGATTGCATTCCAAGAGATAAACAAAAATCTCTTATCTAGGGCATGGTGGGGAGATGTGATAAATAACATTCATGTGCATTGTTCCTGCCAGCCGACTCTTTTTTGTTTGTTGTCTACTCGTGCATGCAGTTCGTCCCGCACAATAACGCCATTGTGCGGACAGGATATCCGGCTTGGATATACGGTTTGTTTGGAGGCAGCCAGTGGCCAGAGTCAGAACAGGGCACCAGCAGAATCACCATCATGGATCTTGCAACTAGGACCATGCAACTAGCACTGTTTTTGTTTCTGTCTTTTTGTTTGAGTCTTTTGCTTTTGTTCTTCACTTCCTAAGAATATAGCTCTTGCCCGACACTACAATCAAAGAAAGAAAGGAAAAATAGCAACTGTAAAACGGGAAACACCTGCGAACCACATTCCCAAGGAGTGGATTTGATGCACCCTTGGGGTATACCGGATCCGGTTATTGCTGCGGCACCGTATACCTCCACCAACCCGGTTATACTGACCATCCATAAACGAACCGTATAATTACACACTCAGAGAGGCGCATTAAGTACAGACCCGCCCCATATATGGAGCCACGCAACCACAGACCGAGGAATTCCTGCCCGGTGGGGTGAAAAGCGCAAATGGGAAGAGTCCAATTTCCGCAACTCAAAACAAAAAAGCTGTCCTGCCGAAAGCTCAATGAGTTGAGTTTTTCTGGTGCACCTAGCGTCTTTACATCGACCCCCAGTTTCTCTTTTTGTTGTTTGGCTCTAGCCTCACCAACAGAGGCATACGGGTTGATAAAAATTTTAAAACTCATCAAAACTCATCACTCATCAAACTCATCAAAACTCACCAAAAATCCCCCAAAACTCCCATAATTGCCTGGAGCAATGGTTGTCATCACGCTCCACCCCGGCCCCTCCATACCTCCATGCCGTGGCATGTGCGTGGTCACGTGCGCGGGATCGTAAATACCCCCATGACTAAAGTCGCCCCAGCCCAAGCGACCACCACCGCGTCATCCAGGGGGTCTACAACAATAGAGACAACCTCATTGGAAACCGCTTTATACGTAGTCCAAAGTCTCTTGCCCCTCTTTTTACTGTAGATTTGAACAGACCCCACACTTGAGACCAATTAAATAACCCAAGGTTGCTTGCTTCAACCCAGAGACACAGTTTCCTAATGGAATCCCGCAGTGTAATGGGATTGGAAAGTGCGCATGCAACACGCACTGAATATATGAAGCACGGTGGGCGCGGCGCAGAAGAACACTCGGCAAACACGAAAAGTAGATATGTGGCCACAGCACGTTCCTGAAAATTTGGAGGCACTTAAAAACAGCCATGTTTTAAGATCTAGGGTTCAACTGACCCTGTGCCAAATTTTGGCGCAATTCCGTCGACCCAAGATTGTTTATCACCCATACTGTGGCCTGTGATGCCTTCGCAACATTTTCCTCCTCGGCATGTCCTGCAGGGCTCCCACAATACCCTCAGTACAGTACCGTTGAAGTGAAACATTGATAATAGATATAAGGCCCACAATCAATTCAGGGAATTTGCACAGGGAAAAAAAGACTTTCGTTTCAAATTTGGGGGTTCAACTGACCCCGTGTCAAATTTTGGCCCGATTTCGTCGACCCAGGTTTTTTTATCGTCCCCTCTTGTTTGAGACATTCGTCCTATACTCACTTCCTTCTCGCAGCTGGACTGTATATATGCCGCTATTTCCAACTGTCCTTCGGAGTCTCACCCAGCTAGTGTTTTTTTGTCTTACCCTATTTATCTCGAGCTTGGCGTCTTTATTTAGAATTCTGTTTGGCTTGAAGGTTCTAAATACCACGAAAGTATATATTTGCCTGTTTTTTTCGGCATATTATTCCCACAAATACCCACTTTACTCACAAAACAATAAATCACCCTATTCCCCTTTATGCACGGGGTTGATTGTCCACGCATGTTCGGGTAAGCGCGCAGCATGGTTTGCACCTATCTTGCAAACATTGTCTTGGTTCGTTTTGCTTCCTTATATTAAGTCCGTGTGCTTGCATCAAACATTCTCCTTGACGTCTTTTACTGAGATTTTTTCCCCCTACATCATTGCCACCGATTTGGTCCGTCGCAATTCCGTTTCTCTCTACTTATATATATAGAGCTGCCCGGGTCTTCCGTATACTTGCCGTTTTTGCCAAATAGGCTGAGAATTTTTATATACCGCAACATACATCACACAACCCTGATTGATTGTTCAAGCCGCTTACTATTCGCAGACTTCAAAACTGGACGCAACACTTGAATAAATATCAGCTCTCGAGAACTTCAACACTTCTACTTTTGCTTGGACTAACCTTGCACACATTCAATCGAGGTTCCACTTTTGCAAATTTCACTGCATTGACGAGACGACCTATAAACCGAGTTAGACTAGGTTGCATCAAGTTAGACTACTTTCTTGGGATTTTTCTTGTCTCAGTCAAGACAAATCTTTAGCTTCGAAAAAAAAAAAAAAAAAAAAAAAAGGAATTACAACAAAGAAAAACATGCCCCCGCCGCCGATGTTAGGAATCAGAGAACTTCTTAATGACCGCAGCTCGCCCGAACAGTTGTCGGACGGGTCGGATGACTCGTCAAAGCTCACATCCAGGGCAGGGTCCGAACCTAAGTTGGAGGTCAACACCGCCAACCATAGAATCGACAAACTCTTCCGGCTGCGTGTGCACCCAGCGCTTCTTCGGAACCGCAAGCTCTTGGATATTGCGTTGCGCCGAAAACTGGCGCCAAAGCGGACTCTGAACGCCGCCAATTGTGGTCTGAAACTCCACCGTAAGCTGCTAGAAGCAGGGCTCCGTGTGCGCTTGATTTCGGCGCCTTCCATCTACGAAATCTACTACCAACTCATGCCGTTGACCTCCCAGAGCAAACAACTCTACCGCGTGGTCGCGGACGAGGAACAACGGTCGCTCCGCACCCAAAACATCACGTCTGAATTGCTCTACATGAGACACTCTGGTGTGCAAAATGCGCGCACCGTTCCCGTGCTGGGAAAAGGATCCACCCCTGTTTCTCCCACAAAAAATGAAAGTTACCCCAGTGATGGCAGTTATCCAGCTAACGGCAGCTTCTCTAAAATTGGTAGTTACCCCAAGAATGGCAGTTACCCCAAAAATGGCAGTTACCCTAGTTGTGACTCCTATTCCGATATTAGTGAATCATCATCCTCTGCCACTTTCCTACAGCCGGGTAAACTCTGGGGGAAAACCGTACGTCTCATCGATAACAACTTGGTGAACTTGGCAGGCGTGCCGTCGAAAGTGTTGAGATCTCTCACTTACGACAAGTCCACCACCGAACTGGGCCAGTCTGTGCTGGATAAACCAGAGGAGTTGGTGCGTACCTTCAACAATTTGGACACTGCGGTGTCATCTTTGTTCCTGGTGCCAAAATATTCGTTGATTCGTGTGACCAAATCCGCTGCTACAAACAACGAGAGCTCGGGGCTTGTCAAGCTTGAAACCGCAAAGCCGGGAGACCCAGAATTAATCGATGACGGTGAATTTATAGAGGATATGGTTGCTTCATTGGGCGAACCAAATCTGCTGCCGTCGAATCTTTTCATCAAAAAGGTCGTGGCCAGGCCCAGGTACAAGGTTGACATGAAACTCTACTTTGTTCCTACAGATACTCCGATGCTGTTGTACGTGGACCCACGGTCCTTTGAGAGAGATCTCATCAATGGAGTGATTGATCTCGAGTCGATTCCCGACAGACACATCTGCACCACATTTGACCCCGAGCCCATCTTGAACACTGTCCGCGGGCTCATACAACAGAGCAACAAGTTCGAAGGCGACTTCGAGGAGCATGTTCCCAACCATATCACGGAAAATCTCCACAAGTACTTCATGCGTCTGCCGAATGAGCAAGATAGCGAAGGCAGTTCGTCTTCGTCTTCCACGCCGGCATCACGGTCGTCAATGTTCTCTTCTTCGAATACCTCAGTGGCATCGTCTGCGTCTTCTGGCTCCAGTGTGACCGGCAAGTAAGCATAGCAAAGGCTCAACCCAAGAAGGCGTTGACGAGCCCTCATATGCATACACACATACACACATACACACACACACACTTTTATGAACGAATGACAAGTTCCTTTTTTTACCAGTTTGATTTTCTAAGCATATTTTGTTTTTATCGTCGCTTTATTACGCGGCATGATTGTTATTATTATGATAAGTTTGGGATGGCGCACTTTATGGGGAAGGTTTTTTAACGATCAATTATGACACATGATACACAAGAACTTTTCGGCTCAAGTATATTTGCTTTTCAGTTTGTTTTATTAAATATTAAAATCTAACAAGATTTTCCTCCTTCATTTTACTGTAGCATCGTTCTCTTTTCTTTGATTCATTTTCTTATTATTTAAATATCCCATATATAGTGCAATCCAGTATCCACCATTTAAACACTCAAGGAAACGTTCTCCGTGGTGATCATATCCTTGAAAGGAGCCAAGGCCTCAGCAACATCCTTGGCAACGAACTTTTCCGTCTGTTGAGGAGCTCTTCCGACGAATGTGCTTGGATCCAAAAGAGTGTCCAACTCACCCCAGATTGGCTTGAAGTACTCGGTCTTTCTGACTCTCTCGATCAAGTCATTGTCACCACCCTCTTGCTTGACAACGGCAGAAGCCTGGTGAGACAACACTCTGATCTCCTCGTGACAGTCTTGTCTGGAGCCACCCTTTTCAACCATGGCCATAATGATGTTCTCGGTGGCCATGAAAGGCAACTCGGCGCTGATTCTTCTCTCGATGACCTTAGGGTAAACCACCAAACCAGAGGTGATGTTGATCATGGTGGACAACAAGATGTCAGCAGTCAAGAAAGCGGAAGGAAGAGAGATTCTTCTGATAGCAGAGTCATCCAAGGTTCTCTCGAACCATTGCACAGAGGCGGTTTGGATGGCATCGTTCAACAAACCACCCAAGTGTCTCGACAAAGAGCACACTCTCTCGCATCTCATTGGGTTTCTCTTGTAGGCCATGGCCGAGGATCCGATTTGAGACTTCTCAAAAGGCTCTTCGATCTCCTTCAAGTTTGCCAACAAACGGATGTCGGTGGCAAACTTGTGGGTGGTAGCACCCAAGGAAGCCAAGGGGCTCAAAACGTCGATGTCGATCTTTCTGGAGTAGGTTTGGCCGGTGACTGGGTAGACGTGCTCGAAACCAAGCAAGTTGACGACGGTCTGATCCAATTCCTCGACCTTATCGTGGTCGCCATGGAAAAGCGACAAGAAAGAAGCCTGGGTACCGGTGGTACCCTTGACACCACGCAAACCCAAGTCGTTTCTTGCTCTGACCATGTTTCTCAAGTCCCACAACAACTCCTGGATCCACAAGGTGGCTCTCTTACCCACAGTAGTCAATTGAGCCGGTTGGAAATGGGTCCAGCCCAACACTGGCAAGTCCTTGTATTGCACTGCAAACTTGGACAATCTGTCGATGACATTGACCAACTTAGGGATCAACACGTCGTAGGCGTCTCTCAAGAAAATTAAGTCGGCATTGTCGGTGACGAAACACGAAGTGGCTCCCAAGTGGATGATACCTGCGGCAGCAGGGCAAGTTTCACCAAAAACGTGGACATGGGCCATGACGTCGTGTCTGACTTTAGCTTCTTCCACAGAGGCAGCAGCAATCTCCTCGTCGGTGATTTGCAAGTGTTTCTCCATCTCGGCGATGGCCTCATCGGTGATGACGCTAAGGCCAACCTTCTTTTCCGCAATGGCCAAGTTCAACCACAACTTTCTCCAAGTAGAGAATCTGTTTCTCAAGGAGAAAATCAGAGACATTTCCTCGGAGGCGTATCTCGAGGACAACGGGGTGGAATAGGAATCGTAAGACATGGTTGATGAGAGCAAAGTGTAGCGTGCGGGCGGTTTTGCGTATGTTCGGAAATTTGGACTTGTGGGGGAATTCGTGCTACTTTTATATAGCAGGGTGGTGAATTAGTGAGAAATTAGCCTGTTTGACTCTGCGAAGAAGTGCGCTTGACTCCGATGCAGCGATGGAGCGATGGGGACTGTGTGCAGGTAAATATTGATTTAATCTTTTTGGGTGATTGAACAGTGCTTTTGGGGTTTGGAGCTTTCGGGGTTTGGAGCTTTTGGGGTTAGCCGAGTAGTTGCTTGGAGTGCAGGGAGAGTGTTTGCATTACAATGAAGTGTGTTTGCAAAAGAATTGCTAGATCGCATATCTTATTGTTCATAGCGAGGAGTTGTTGGAGGAATCTCACTGACCAGAGAAGCTTGGCCGCGTCCACGTGCCCTGGTCATGTGACCGGGAAATGTGACTGGATTCGAACAACACACATATATATCTTGGGCTGGGGTAAAATTCAAGCTTTGTCTGGTTTTAATTGTAGCATAATTAAAATGAACGGGGGTTGGGAATGGGATGGGTGGGTGCTGAAAACATTTTCTGCTGATATAAAAGTTAAACTCGTAACGATGGTGGCACTGGGGGTTGAGAAAAGCACTTGGAAAACAGGAACGTACAAATCATACCAAAATAGCCCAGCAATAAGACTTCCTTTTACTTGAAGTCACTGAAGCTTGACTCTGACATTTGGACTGCAATGGTTATTTCGTCGCTTGTTCTATAAATCCTCGCAAGAGAAAATTTCATAATCAGCACAGACCTTAACATCGTGTCTTCGTTGAAGAGGTTTATGTCGCCATTAGTTGCACTAGGAGAAACGTATGCCCAATTTCTACAGCCTTTTTCTTTAGTTAGATAGGGCTGTTTCTTCCATCGTTAATGGTTGTATACCTTGCAAGCCACCCAAAACAGGGGTGAGTGACTGAAAGGACTAGAAATCAAAGGGATGAAGTCAGAGGGTGACCATTTGATATGTGTCATACAGATTTCCTGCCATATCATCCTCTTTGAACCCAATATCCCCGACAATTTATCAAAGAGGCCCCTCAACTTATACCAGCAAGCTTTAACATAATATATGGTTTGTGATAAGATAATGTCTGCTTCGTACATCCTTTTCTGACAGCTCAATTTAGTAGATCAAACTGCTATAGCCAACGATCAAACTTCTAAAGCTAACGCTCAAACTTCTAAAGCTAAAGACTAGATCCCAAAGGGGACGAGCCTCTTTCCCTAGAAATTTAATATAGTTTAAACCACGCTTTATTGATAGCCTGAGCAAATCGGACGCGTTAGTTGAGCAATAAATGACAAAAAGACGCGTCGAAAATCCCATCATCAGTCATTGGTCATGATGGAAGTGCCCTCATCATCGCTTTCTAGTTGTCTCACACGAAGAACCGAGGGAGACATGTTCCCTAAACCATGGAATTGGTCTCCTTTATCGGCATCAGTGGGTTCAGCGTCCTCTTCATTTCGCATAAGGAAAGAATACACTGCCGTGCGGAAAAGGGTATACACTAGGCCAATTTTGCGTTCTAACCCACGCAAATTCTGGAGAAGCGCATGCGCTTGGCCATCCACGGTTCCACTTTGAGCATGGCCAGATGTCTTGAGGTGGATTTTCTTGATTTCATCAGAGAGTTTATAGAGCTTGATTGCCACACTCTGGTACTGCGAAAGCACTTCTTTTTCTAGCAGGCTGAGGTTGGTTTGCAGGGCAAAATCCGTCTGAAGACACTCGTGTTGCATTTTAAGACGGTACCTGTTTTTGTGTGATGCTATTTTTGCGTAATGCTATTATTGGATAAGTATGGTTGTTAAAGAAGAGTCGAGTATCTGGAAAGGTGTTGTTGTGGGCTACACATGTGATGTATTGGTGTTTCTGCTGTGTGCACGCTGTTTGGATTCACGCTCAATGAGGGCCCATAAAGATTCTTTTACAGGAAGAATGTTGTGGTAGAAGAGAAGACTGAGTCTTTTTTTTTTTTTGAATCAATCTTTTTCTATGATTTCAAAATTTGCCTCCAGGATGTATGTTTGTGTTTGTGAGTGGATGAAATTGAGTAGCAGCCAAGGAAGTGTGAATTCGCGTCTCACTCCTTTGCATGAGAAATTGGATCAAGAACAAGATACTTGGGAATATGCTTCATAAGTGCTTTTCCAACCTATTTTGGGTATTTACTTAAGAGAATAGTTATAAAGCCTTATCAAAGCTGGTCTTATCATAGCTGGCCTTATCATAGCTCCTTATGATAGAGGCCATACTGTACAAAACCCTATTTCACGGACCAGGTTAGACCTTTATGTTCCTCGGAACGGGGAACGTGGAATATCGAACTTAATCGAATAGTAAGCTAGTTTTGTTTAACAACCCTACTGATACACGAGTACAACCGTCTCCAACAACTCATCTCATCCGTTTCCTCATGTCAAATAATAATTTATTGTCCGGTAACTGGCTTTGACTTTCAAACAATCTCGCGTTTTTTGCTGTTGACATGTATTACCCAAAAGAAAAAACTTCAGTTTAAAATCTGTAATCGGTATTTTTTTTTTAAAAAAAATAAAATGAAAAGTCTTTGAGGAGTAGTTGAAATACAACGGACTTTTTTTCTGTGTTGGTAAAATAATAATGGAGTTATAAACCTCTCCATCTCTCTCAAAGTTACTTACATTAAGATTCTGTTTTGTATATAGTCAGTCTTCAGACAAATCAGTAATCATGAGAACCGTATTGTTGAATTTGACGCACACCCCGAGACGCTTTATACTAGTTTCACAAGGTCGTTCTCAGGTGATTTCTGAAAAGCTTGAAATGGAAGAATATTCAAACAAATTTTCTTAGAATATATGCTTATAGAAAAATTGATCGGTATCATAAAACTTCAGTATGTTTAGACGCCTCTTTTAGACCTGAGGTGGATTTCAAATAGGTGGGCAAAATCAACATCTTCAATTTAGGAAAGCGAAAAAAGACTTTCTTCTTCGTTAATTTTTCCTAGTGACCCTTGTCCGCGATGATCATCGATCACATTACCAGAGAATAAGAACTCGATTGGCACTGGAAGTCTTTGGCAATGCTGTATCTTTGTAAACATATGTCATATATACTATAAGTGTTTTGCTAAAACACGGTGGTGGCTAAACCCCTGCGAACCCCCTTTTGGCCATTCTTATTTTAACTACCTTTTCTACATAATAAGTTTCAAACAACAATGTTCATTATACTCCTAACATACAATTTTCCTTCCTACCTGTTTCTTTTGTCTTGTTACAATTTGCAGAATATCATTTAGTTCTAACAGCATATTGGAAGGATTGAATGGATACAAGTCACCTTCCAGAAACACTATTATCTTTTAACAACGTTTCGGAAATGACCACTCCGTCAAAATCTTATAGGCGCTCATCAATTTAATACAACAGGCGAGTGTCATTTCGGAAGGGTGCTTTGATATATGAGTATCATAAAAGATGCGATATCTTTGGGGATGATCTTTTTAAATTAAAACAACACACAACATAAAAATTACAATTTTCTTTATATCTAAATATATAAATAACACTTACACAAAAGTCTTTTATCTTTTGTTAATAATATCCTGGCTAAAAGCTGGAAATATCCGGACCCACGCAGCATTAGTTGTTTATTATTAGTATTCAAGGTATAGGTAATCCCACAATATTAGATATTTCCCCTCCGGCGAAGGGGGGATACATTGAGTTGGAAAAATTCGGTAAAAAACTAGTCCTGACTTTTAGGGGAAAAAATAATGCAACAACAAGGTTTCCTCGTCTTAGTTCCTTAAAAACCAGAAGTCATTATAGCTTGTTGTCAGAGTTGAATAAAAGTCAATAATCTGGTTTAGTTTCTGGTTTCGAAGAAGGTGAAGTGCTCTTTGAACCTCTTCAAAAACTTCAGCTTCTCTCCGGTAGGGGTTAAAAATTGTTGCCTTTCAATGTATTGGTACATGCCGCTTCAACTGGTTCACAGCAGTCTTATGAAGAGTTTGCGTGGCTCCACGGGAGATCTTCCAAGGGAAATTCATTCAATTATAGATACCCACTCTTCTGCATTTTCTCTAACTCAAAGCTCCTAATTACCTTCGTGACCCTTTCGAATTAACCCGTTGGAAACCCAGAGATGTCCACTTTGTAAAAAAGGTCACGCTTATTCATCAAGGAAGCGAGCAAAATAGTATCCTGTAAGGTGTTCACATGTATCAGAAAACTTCCTTACCCAATCCGTACTAGCGCTAAACGAATTTGGGAGCGTTTTTCAGGTCTACAAAAGTTTGCCCATTTCTTTGGCTTCTGCAATATGAGGGGGAAATCCTCTTACTTCTCAATGAAGCATTCAAATATCATAAGCTTTACGCACGTTTATTGAGCTTGTAATTGGATGAATCTCATGACCGGAATGCTGGCCACTCCTACTCTTCCGTTCTCTATTTTTGTACCTTTTTCTTGTGTTGTTCGTAAGTGTTTTATCAACCCGATTCTTTTAAATTTAACTTAGCTTTTGGAACCTTGGCCTCATTGCTCTAACATTTTCTTCCCTTGTAATTCTTGGTCTGATTTGGAGACGTTGCATGACAGTGAAGTTATACTATAGTGTGTTAATTTGAAGGTTTCTTCGCTGGAGGATTTCTTAGCAACTCAAAAAGTGACTTTAGTATTATCACCGCTGTAAAAAACCCGAAAGGGTAATTGTAGAACCTAGGAATCGAGGATTGACCTGGGGCACAGAAGAAGTTAATTTTCCTTTAGCTCAGGAAGGAAGTCGTAAAATCTATACCACCCTTTGCTTTGTTTGTATCAGCTCCAGGTCCGGTGAAGGGTGATTCAACAAAAAGTGTATTGATGCGGTTGATAAGTGATTTTCCCTTTTCCCAGAAGCCACGAATCAAGAGAGGATCTTAGTTCAGCCATTGTTGGAAACATTTTAGCGGCGACATATCAGCAGAAAGACCCAGCGGCCAATTTAAGCGGGTCAGGTCTTTGACCGCTTGAATAGATATAGGTTCTGGTGCAATTCTACCTTAGTAGGAACAAAAGCTTACAACGAGGCACCGCAAACACTCAAGGACTAAAAACGTCTTTGTTTTACGACTTGAGATGTTCCGGCCGTCTTCGTCTTCAGCTTCAGCTTCGGCTTCGGCTTCGGTTTCGGCTTCGTCCACCTCAAATATCTGATACATGCGATCAAAAAGCCTCTTTAGTTGGCAAATAAAAGGCGAGATTTTTCGAGTCCTCGTTCCTCCATTTCCTTTAGTAATTTAGCCTTTTGTCGGAACAAAACGACGTTATTGAGCTGTTCGCAAACGAGTAATTTGGCCGGCCTCTCGTCGCCTTTCCTCACGATATCATCCTTAACAGTGAGATCTGCAGGTTGAAAGGTGGTAACAGACTTTTCTACAGAGATTCCTTCGACAGCTTCAACAGAGTTGTGGCGTTTTTTTTTGGAAATAGGTCTCTGAAGGAATTTGAGCCGACCGCAGGCATTTTTTCTGCTTACAAATCATTGTTTTCTTCAACGGTTGGTGCTCTTCAACGGTTGGTGCTGAAGTCGCCGACACTGATTGGGATCAATTTTTCGAAATTGCAATGGAAGCTCGATTTTTGAGAGTATTGTTAAGCGGGTCGAAATTCCGAGGTGTTAGAAAATCTGCAATGATAGCAATCCTAGTTCTAATTTTTGGGGATTATAAACCATACGTACTTTGCATTTGAAGGAAACGAAGGAGTGAAAAAAGATTACTCGTTGTTATTTCTTCAAACAAAGAACTGGCTACTCTCAAAACGCAGCGGAGCCGTGTAGGGGCGACACTTTTGGAAGCGAGTCCACCAGTTTAAGCATTCCCGAGATCAACCAGGATGTTAAGACAGTTGCTTCCTTTTATAATAGCACCCTTAACACCAAGAATGTCACCAGTTCTTGCGGTCACGTATTAGAGATATACACTGACCATGATATCCACACTTGGCACACCAAACGAGAAAAAAAAAACACACTTCTATGGGTGCTACCTAAAGCGAAACCGTGCCTCCAACAGACCTTTCAAAGTTATTTTCCATATACCGCAAACATATGTTATTTCCTCAAAAATACTATGTTCATAATCTTGCTAAAAAATACTATGTTCATAATCTTGCTAAAAAGAGACATTGTAAGCCACAGAAAACAAGGCAAATTTGTTTATGCTGTTAACCTCAAGGATGTCACAGAAAACCAGCCGAATATACCGTTGGCCCTGAGCATGTCTCTGGCCCATGCACCGAACAAATAGCATGCCACGGCGTGCGCGCTGTCTACGGTGGGACCCGTCATAACGATTCTTTATTGACGAACCCAAATTAGGGAATATGCCCAAATGTAGTGCCCACCCAGAGCCAGTCGCTAGCAAAAACCAAACAAATCTAAGGCAGTCTAGTCTACACGAAAGCTCGAATGTCTGTAATAGAGTAGGTGTGGTAAATAGTAAAAATAATAATAATAAAAAAAGATGGAATCGTTCAACAATTTACCCATTGGACGATGTCCTCAAGCTCTAGGATCTTTTTGGAACCCTATCAGTGGCTTCGCGATATCTTCGCGAAACCTGCCACCTGCCCTTTCCTACTTTTCCGATTCACTCCGTCGACCAAGACATGCTAAGATATCCTTTCAAAACACACACATGGTCTACTGTTTCAAGAGTCACAGACAACAACCACCATCCAGGTAGCCTTATTGACACCTCGGGGGAGTGGGGGCCCAATCACTATCACGATGGACCTGTATAGAGCCAAATTCCTCAATGGTGCACGGGTGCAACAACCCATGACAGCTTCTAAAGAGCAATGCTCGAACCCACACCAGGTGTAGGAATATCACTTGGTGGAGTGTTTTTTTTTTTTTTTTTTTTCTGCTTTCACAAACTTAACTCTTGACAAACCACGTCTCCACCAAAAGGAGATATTTCGTCCAAAAACTCTTCCCCGTTCAATTGACATTACCTCGTCGTCCCAAACCAATTGACCAAATGTCGGCTTCTGGTGCGCAAGCAAATTCCAAGGCCGCAGTAGCTTCTAAGGCCGCAGCCACAGAACATAAACAAAGTTCTGGCCCGGAAACAACCACAAAGAAAGGCACCGACGCCATCACAAACGAGACCGTCGAGCCCAAACACCGCAAGAAAAAACTCGTGAAGAAACAGCCCAATGCATCCAACTTGAAGTATACCGTGTGGCTTGCGGGCCATGTACTCTCGGTGGTTTTTGGGGTGGTGACTTTCACGTGGCAAATACTTTGGTTGAGAAACGTGTGGTATATCAACTCTATCAGTTATAGATTGTCGCTCCTTGGGTCGGTGTTAGCGCTCGGGGCCACGATGTCGAAGAAATACGGGTTGAAATACTTGCCTCCGTTCTCCACCTTGTTGGCGCAGCAGAATTTCCAGTACCTTGTTTTGGCAGTGATCTGGTGCTTTACTTTCAAGTCCATATTCAAGGTTATCCCCACATTTATGATCTCCGTGTTGCAATTATCGCTCAACAAGAAAATCTCCCCAGTGCTTGACCAGGCGGAGTTTTTGGCGTCGATTATTGCATTCGACGAGCTCCTCCTTATTGCGTATTTGCTTGTGCGCACGTTGCTCTTCAGATACTCGTCTGGCTACCAATTGGTGATTGTATGTGTGTTCATGTGGTTGAGGATCTTGTTCGACAAGGACACCGCCAACTTGTTTGGTTATGTGGTGGAAAAGGCCGACGGAAAGATGTCTGGCATTAAGAACGAAAAGGTCCACAAGGCTTGGGGCAAGATCAAGAACTTTCTCGAGGAAAAGCAGCAGTTTGGAATTTTTTCCGGTGATAAACAGCTTTGATGAGGTTGGGTTATTAACGCATTTTACACTCACCAGGTATATTGCCCCTCAGACCACCACGAAGCAACCATCATAAACTACAGGCACACACCTAACCACGTTCACATACACACAAAGAACACAATTTCTAATAAACATTGTTATGTATACTTGCTAAGATATTTTAAAACCACTTCAATCAATTACTCTACCCTCCTTTCTTGCACTGGTTCCCGGTGTACGGGTGCCCTGCCCTCGAGTGTGGGGGAGCAGGGCTTTTTCCCCCAATTGACAGCCAACCTGGAAAGCCACAAGGTCTAAGCTCTATGTCATAGTATACTTCATTATAATTTTTTTAAAAAAAGCATCGTGAAGTTGTTTCTTCTAAAAACTCAACACTTATATCTTATGTCCTATCCAAACAAACCGGGTAGTGCGTGGAACTATGAGCAACGTAATGCGCCTATTCTTAGTCTCTTGGGTCCCATGGTGTGGGCCGTTCGCGCACCCTGGCCATGGACATAGCCTCAGGGTGGACATCGCCCTAGGGTGCCGCCTTCTTATCTTCAAAGAAAATCCCCACTAGCGATTTTTTTCACAGTAGAGCGAACTCCTGTGATATTTCGAAATTTGGATAATTGGATACTGCTAGCTTTTGAAAAAAGACCATAGCCGCCATGCCGTCCCCACTCGTGTACCAATTGGGCCACAAGCCCATTAAGGACCATTGCTTCCTGCCGGATTTCTCCACCCTTGCCGTGACCAAGGACAACACAGTGGAATTATACCAAACATCGGTCGATTCGCCAACAAGACCCCAACTTTTCGCCACGTTGAAGGGCCACGACAAAACCGTGACGTCGGTGGACATTTCTCCCGACGGAAGCCGCATATTGACGTGTTCCCAGGATAGAAACGCATTGGTGTGGGAACAAGAGAACGGCACGGGCGAGTACAAGCCCACATTGGTGCTTTTGCGTATCAACAGGGCCGCAACCGTGTGTAAATGGTCACCAAATGGCGATAAGTTTGCCGTCGGGTCTGCGGACCGGGTTATCGCCGTGTGCTACTACGAAGCGGAAAATGATTGGTGGGTTTCCAAGCACTTGAAGAAACCGTTGAAGTCCACAATTACCAGCCTCTCATGGCACCCCAACAACGTGCTCTTGGCTTCCGGGTCCACGGACGGTCACGTGCGCGTTTTCTCGGCGTTTATCAAGGGCGTGGATGCCAAACCCGAGCCCTCAGTATGGGGTTCCAAGTTACCATTCCAGACTTTGGTTGGCGATTATACAAACTCCACCGGGTCGTGGATCCACGACGTGGCATTCAACGGCGACGGCGTGGGTGACTCCTTGGCCTACGTGAGCCACGATGGCACCATTTCCGTAGTTTACCCTCAAGGCGAGGGACTTCCACCTTCGTCTTTTGTCACCGTCAAGACTGGATACTTGCCTTTCAAGTCGATGCTCTTTTTGGGAGATTCGATCGTCGTGGGTGGCCACAACTGCAACTTGATTGTGTTCCTGGGCGACGAGTCCGGATGGAAGGAGGTGCTTGTTGTAGAGAAGCAGAAAGACTTGATCCACGATATTCCAGCTACTGGAGACGACGACGACACCGAGATCTCTAGTCACCAGGCCCTCAACATGTTCAAGCAGATGGATCTTAAGGGTAGAGTGAACAAGCCTGACCAGCTTGGCTCTGGAAAAGCCTTGAGCACTACTCACCAGAACACTATCAGTAGCTTGAGATGGTATGCCGGGGGCAAGATCTCCACTTCGGGAATTGATGGCAAGATTGTCATATTTTCTCTCACCGATTAGGCCACTGGCCACATGGGCATGCTGACCTTATAGGAAATTCACATGAACATGTCCATCCCTTGATGAATAGAACAGAAAAAAAGTAAATAAATAAAGAAACATGAAAAGAACTAATTCTTTTACAATGCACAATACATGGCAGTGTAGAAGATATATAGTCAACGAGGCTAGAGATACTAAAGGGGGCGGCCAGAGAAAACTGCTGTGAGAGGAGACGTCAGAAAAGTAAGCTTTTGGTAATGGGTTATCTTCAGAATTTTTTGGTTCAGAAGCAGAACTGAATATAAGTTTTTTCATCATAGTAACGTCACAGCAGTATCCCCACCTTTGGAAGCAAGTGGCTTCACCAGAACCCAAGAACTTCCAAAGTTAAAAATACAGAGTAAAACAAATAGGGTATTATGCATGCCTCTAGGAATGTTAGTGAATCCTTCGGATATTAAACAATGATTGGCCACGCAATGTAAAAGTCAGATGGTGATGCATGTTTGTACTAGGCTCAGGAGGTCACCGGACAATATGTTTGTGAAAACAATCATCATTCGAGCTGCGTGACCAAGAGTAAAATGCTCGACATACCGTTTATGCCTGGGGAATGGGGCCAGCCCGTTCCTCGAGAACAAAAACGAGGAGATCCACTAGCCATGTTCTCTTTGAATGTGCAGCACCAAAAAGCAAATAGATGCGTTGGATTTGAAGGCGCTTACAAGGAGCTAAAGAGAGAAAGATGTAAGTAGTAAATTTTTTTTTCTTGAAGTACTGCAATTGTTGCGACTGGGCCGGGTAACCCCACGTGACCTAAGTTGCTTGCATTTGCGAGGGTACCATTAGTGCGGGTGGGTGGTTGAAATTCAAGAGCCTGGAGGTGGTATGCTATTGGCGAGAGAAGTCAAGGGTTGGATTGTTGACGAGAAATAAAGCTGCATGAGCTACAGAATCGGTAGCATCAATTTTTTTTTTGTATTCTTTCCTTTTGTTTTCTTTGGGGATCACCGTAACGAGATAATCTATGCAGATGGTCTTGAGAGTTTACCCGTGAAAACACAAGAGATTATGCGTACTTCGGTATGATGGTGGTAGCTTTAGTGCAATTACTTTGGAGCGGGGGAATTGCAAGCAATATACTAATTGTATAATTCGAATTGGAATAAATGTTGTAATGAAGGGTTCTAAGGGTATATTCCAGTAAAGACAATGTCAAATATGTATTTCACAAAAGAAAAGGTGAACGCTGTACTACAGGAATGTATACGTAATATTCTCCGGCGAAGGTGGGACCATGTTGCCCTAAGCTAATGCAACCTTTTCGCAGTCACCCGGCACTAAGCAAAGAAGGCAGGTTCTCACACTGATTACCTTCCCAGACCAGCTTTTGGAAGAATATACACTGGGGAATAAATAGCATTTTTTTTTTTTTTTCATTTGTATGGACTATCGAAGTCAGCAGTGACTGAGGGTCCTACTTCACTTGAAAAGTATGATTATTCTGATCCTAACAGAAGAAGGTGACACCAAAATGAGAGATTAGAAATCAAAGCAGGCCAAGTGGGCAATGAAAACCAGCCCAAAATTTTCTTGTAGTTCCCCTTATGCTTCTTTACCAGAGTAGTATTGTACCTTTATGGGGAAATTAGTATCAGTCACGAAAGTAACATCCCAAGCTACATCCATAAAATAATTGTTTTGAAAGCAGAAACATAATTTTCCAGAAGATACGGCAGCTTTATGTATTTAAACAGAAACCGCCTCTTTCAAGGCAAAATTTGGGGTTGAAAAAATTCCCCAATACCGGAAAGTTTTGTATCATGACTAGTTCCAACTACAAGGGCCTCGATGCGGAACTTCATGGAATTAACAAAGCCATGGGTTGATGAAATCTGCGAAGTCAGACAACCTTTTTTTTTTTTTAATACACGAACACCAAGGTTTAGCTCTTGTCATTTTTAAAGTGCGTCTCATGTCAAACATCAATGGGAGATTAATCTTTTTCACACAGGTCCAACAGCGTGGCATTTGCAGCGTACATCTATGTAACATACCATGGGGGTAAAATTTCGCGGTAGGCCAACCTGGAAGCTTGGTAGTATTTGATATTTTCCATTTTGCATTTTCCATTTTCCACTTGTTTTTGTTTTTGTTTTTGTTTTTGTTTTTGGTATTTTCCTTTACTTTGTTTCTTTCTTCTGTTCTTTTCTTGAGGAAGTATTGATAGTTACTACTTGCTAACCGAGATATGTCCACAGAAGAATTGGTTTTTGATACTTTCTTGGCGAACCCAATAACTCTAGAAACACTTCCATTAGTTGCGGGCGTGGACAATGGACAGACTTTTTTGTTTCCAGGCCAGGAAACCTCACACCACCGCCGCACTGCGTCTGGGAGCCCATTTACACTAGATATTGTAAAGCCCAAGTATTCAAAAACCAATTGCACTGGACTTCAAAAAAAAAATCCACAATAATTTTATGGGGGCCTTCATATTGGAAATTTTCAAATACTTTCAAGAGTCACATGCCGCCAATTGACACCAGCGGGGAACACTCAAGCAGGCCGCATGGAGCCAAGACATTTTTCGACAAGTGTCGAGGCGGAGCCGTCCGCGAGACTTCAGTCCAGAACCAAGATCCCGGCACTAAATTCTAACCAGCTCCAACCATCTCCAGCCAGCTCCAGAAAATCAAGCCAAATTCCAGCAAAATAGCAATGGTGTATATTGAAGGATAGTTGAAATTTAAAAATTCCAAATTTCTTGAAGAGGCATGCATTTACTCTTGGAAGTTCTTTTTTTATTACTGTTCATCTTTTACTCTTGGTAGTTCGTTTTTCTTTTCTTTTCTTTGTATTTTTATTGTTGATTGTGGCCAGACTTTTTACTCGGACACATTTTCGGGCTTCGGTGCGAACAACAACTTTTTCCTCTTTCCTCGGGTGCGTTGCAATAAGTAACCTTTTCCTCTATTGCCCGCACGCAAGAGGTATCCACCATAATAACGGGTCAACAGAACATGACTTGCATTCATTTTTTCCCAATTTTTTTGACTTCACCATCAAGATAAATACCTACGGATTCGGCTACCTTTCAATAAAACGCTCAATTCCTCTTTGGAGTCCATATCTTCAACACTTGCCACGGGCACGTGGGCCATGGTTTGTGCAGGCACACAAGGACTGCCAAGCTCGGGTGTAATTGGTATTTCTAGGCGAGCCGTTGCATGGTCGAGCACATGGATTGAATTTGTTAGTAATGGTGTTGGCAGGAACGTTCTTGAGTTTCCAAGAAAAAACAAAACCAACAAAAATAAAAACAACAAAAATAAAAACAAAAAAAACAAAAAAAACTACCCATCTGCGGATACGCGGAATCAAGGCAGAGCTTGAAATGTTTATCGTTAACCCCGGCTGTTTTCTTGGAATGCCTCTCAATCACGTTTCCATGCCGAACCGGTCTGGAGTTTTGAATAATGATGCCATCCCAAAAATCCTCTGACGAGTGCGACCATGCAGGAAAATACAACTGGACTCATTGTTGCATACGGGCTATGTGATGACGATCATCTGGGCAAAATTGCACACTCCATTTACACCGTCAACGAAAACCGTGAGTTGCCCATTCTTGCGTTCATCACCACTCTAATCCCCACACAGAGTGATTGATATCGCAAAACCTAGTTTTTGTTCCAATTCGACCAAAATATTGCATCTGTGTCTTTTTTTTTTTTGGACCCACGCACGATAAGCTCGGGCGAATACCTCCGAGATGACGCAAACCAAGTCTCCCAGCTCTTCGCCTGCCGAACACCCGACCAACGCTATTCAACCACGGGCAGAAACTCTGCCTCTCTTGTCTCGTCAGGATGGACTGGGGCCCTCTAGAAAATCCCAGGATTATTCCTCTTTTCGCCAGCAACTTCTGCCCGCAGAGATGCGTCGGTCATCCTTTTCGGTGCTGGACTTACACAGAAACTATCACCAGGGGACAAATCCGCCGCAGAACGTGCAACCGCCGCTTTTACAGAGGCTCCTTGGCTCGCAGTTCAGTGTTCTGAACCCATACTCCAGCTTCGACGTGTCTAACTCTACCATAAACTTGGGGCACGAAGGTCCTGTCTCCGACCTCGAAATGTCCCGAGACTTAGACGACCCACAAACACGTGCCAGTGTGTTGAGTGTGCTTAGACCGGAGAAATTGATTGGCCATTATGACACTTTGGCTGATTGGGAAGCGTCGTTTGTGGAGTTGTCTCAGGTGAAGAATAAGAAGGTGCGCAATTTCTACCAAGAACAGAACGACCTTATTCAACGCTTTAGTGAAATTGACCATTTCTTGGACTATGGAAAAATGCATTTGAACATGTTGTCCACATACACAAACCCTCATGAAAATAATAATGGGCTCGGGGTCCTTCCCGAAGAAATTTATGAGGACACAGACATGCAGAAGAGTAACTCCAAGTCTCGCATCAATGACTTGCCAGGAAATATCCGTGAAGGTGGGCAATTCCTAGGCTTTGACGAGGAGGAATCGTCCTATCAAGTGCACTTGGCCATCATGGTAAACTTCTTAATCAACTTTCTTTTGATGCTTGGAAAAATCGTCATTTCGCTCCTCACGAACTCGCTTTCCGTTGTGGCATCTTTGGTGGACTCCATTCTCGACTTCCTTTCCACATTCATCATCTTCATTGCGAACAGACTTTCTAACACGAAAAACTCCCGTATCCAAATCGCATATCCCATTGGCCGCACAAAATTAGAGCCTCTTGGGATCTTGATTTTCTCCGTCATCATCATTATTTCCTTTGTCCAAGTTGGTCTTGAATCTTTCAAGAAATTGTTTCTTGATAGTTCTCCCGACAAAAACCCGGCTCAGATTGGGTGGGATGCTGTGGCCATTATGCTTGTAACCATTTTCGCCAAGATTGGCTGTTGGTGGTGGTGTTCCATGAGTAAATCCAGTTCGGTCCAAGCCTTGGCTCAAGACGCTGTCACCGACATAATGTTCAACACTATTTCTTTAATTGTACCAACTGCGGGTCACTTGTTGGACATTTGGTGGTTTGATCCTCTTGGTGCTTTGATGCTTTCTTTATACATTATTGTAAGTTGGGGTCAAACTGCTTTTGAGCACATAGATAACTTGACCGGCGCCGTTGCTGAGCCTCAGGACTACAAAGTCGTCCTTTACTTGGCTTACAGATTTGCCGAGTGTATCAAACAGATCACTGCTTTAAAGGTTTACCATACGGGAGACAAACTAACCGTGGAGATCGATGTGGTTTTCGACACTGAGAACTTTGATATTAGTTTCAAAGATGCCCATGACATCGCCGAGGCTCTTCAGTATGCAATCGAGACTTTGCCTATGGTCGAGAGAGCCTTTGTTCATATTGATTACATGGAGGGGAACTTCAAAGGACATTTGAATTGACCGTCTAGGTTCACCATTGAAATGAGTTCAATAGAATTGCTTTCTTATATATCCGGGAATAGCGCACTGACGCAGTCACTTATACTATTTTTGTATTTTGTAATAATGTCATTCGGATTATTCTGCGCAACCCTCTCAAATTTTTGTAAAAGAAGATCAACGACGTTCAACGCAGAATTCAATTTTCCATCTTCTGACTCATGATCTGCCAATAACTCGACTGATACACCATTCAAGAGGGAAAGCTTATCATTCTGTTGTACGAAGTTTAGTGTTGTCACCAAAGACATGGCCCCGTAGAAGAAAAAGAAATGAATCTGGTCCGACAAGTATGCAAAATATGAATCATTGTCAACCTTAGTCACAAAATGCGTCAAGTTATACGACCGCAGTAGGATCTTTGACAAATCAACATCGGTAGCATATTTCAAGAGTGTCCCAAGATTTTCAGCGTCACATAATTCTTGAGCTTCGCTCGTTTGAGCCATACCATTCCCTGTGCTGACTTGAGCTTTGTGGAACACGTAGTTATGCATAATTTGCAAGTGGCAGAAGTTGTAACAGAACTGCCCGAATTGGAGGGCAGGCTGTTCAAATAAATACTCCCATTGTTCGTACCACGCTTTTATATCAGCGTCCACAGACTGCAAACTGGCCTCAAGTTGACCCGTGCCCTTGGACAAATCCAAATTGGAGTTTATTTGAATGAAATTGTAGGTGATGAGCAAGATGCCAATTTCACTCACCATTCTGCCATCAAAATTGGTGGCACTAGGTAAGCTTAGAGTGGAAATACAATGGTTCAATCGGATTTCATCAACCATACACATTCTTCCACTGAGGACACAGCTGACTAGATGAATGAGGATCAAGTGATTATAGATCCTGAGCAAGGTCAATAGTTGACTATGGTCTGGGGTGAGCTCGTCATACATGGCGATGTATGTCGGTGACAATGTAGTATTTCCATCCCGGTTTGACGCAGCGGCTTCAAATAGATTACCAAATGTAGACTTGGATATGAATGTGGATAGGCCGAGTCCCGATAAATACCAGGGATCTAAATTCAAATCGCGCAACTTGGCGTCTTCATCTAGAAGCGAATCCGGGTCCACAGTGTTTGAAACAATCGATGATAGAGATAGAGAGTAAATTGCCAAGATCACCATAGACTGGAGAAATTCCACATCCCCACCTAAAGCTTTGGAATTTTGATATGCTGCGTGTTTTAGAAGCGACTTGTTTAAATCTTCCACGAGATGTTTGATCACGGATTTATACGTCTCCTTTTTTCGGCGGTGGTTATCAATGTCCCCAGGACTTGGTTTACCATTTAACAGGTATCTTAAAGATAAAGAGCAGCACGTGCTCAACAACAATGATGATTTCCGTCTGATCTGACTGACGAGGGTCTTGGTGGAGATGTGGATAGGAAACAGCACCCATCGGCCATAGTTACTTCTGAAATCATCCATTAAGGCAATTGCATAGTTCTCTGATATGACACCGCATGTAACGATATCATACTGCGGCCTGGGCACAACATTTGCATCGGTTTCACTGACTGTAGATAGATTAAGCAAATTGGCTATTGGCCGTGGTATGTTGGTCATGGATTTTGCAACAACATTGAGCGGAGAGATACCGAAAGACCGCGAGCAAGAAGCGAAAACCGCTGCATCAGAATGGGAATTCGCAAAGGATTCAGAACTTTCGTTGCGCAACTTATCAAGGGCTCCGTGCTCTAGTGCAGGGTACTGTGAGACGTTGGAGGAGGGGAACCCAAAGCGAGATATTCCACCTGGGAACACGCTCAATGGGTCTTGGGGTTGCGGGTCCGCTAGGACGGGCGGGATGAAAGGTTCGGACTTCTTTTTCATGGAGTGGGCAGCGTCTAATAAAAGCTTGACGTCGTTGTTTACCAAGGGTGGCTGGTTTGCAGAGTATTGAGATTTCATGAGATACAAGATATCAGCCACTCCCCGGTAAATAGCATCAAGTTTATCGCTATTTTGGCTTTCGGAAGCTCTGTTTTGGCCAATTTGGTCTGGTTTGGGTATAAAGTGAACAGGGAATGAGGCGTTTTTCGTATTGGAGTCAAGCAAGTGCTCGGGAACGCCGTCCACGATGTTGACATCCGGGTTGAATCGCTTATACTCGGTTTCCAACAGGCATACTAGCTTGGAGCTTGTACACCGAACGCATCTGACTGCCACTCCGGAAGTCTTAAAGCATTTTGTTTTGGCTTTGCGGCATGCCTCACAAGCTTTTAGGGCCCGTTGATGATTCACCAGACTGGATCTCCTTTTCGCGGCAGGAGAATCTACTGCTTCTTCAGATGACCTTCGCACACCTCCCAGAAGAATGTCGGATTCTCTTCGAAGCATCACCTTCAGAATGCTTGCCTTTAATGTTTCCTGCTTATATAGCAAATGCTACTCGATGTAAATTTGTCGTGAACAATTCCGCTCCATCGGCCACTTCCGCGGATGTGCCGGATCCAAATTTTCAGATAAGAAAACGGTTGCGTGCAGGCGCAGGTGTAGGTGCAGCGCGGGGCCACGGCCGCGTCCGTGTATCCTGGTTCCACCTCCAATCTCCCATAAGTACTAGGTGACGAGGGTAATAAACTGGCCCAAAGGTAAAAGAATCTCCATTTTGGAAATTTTGCGACGCCGCTAATAATTATAGGAGAAGAGCCATTGCTTATCTGAAAAAATAAAAAAAAACTTGTTCAGAAGACATCTTTTGATACGTTGTGTGCATTTCTTTAGCCTGAAAATGCGGTGTTGTTTTTCCAGTAACATAAGAACTCCGTGGCATCAAATAGATTCTTCAACTTGCGAGAAAAATCGCCTGTTTTCGAGGCATGACCAAATAATTTAGGCGGTAGGGTGCATCCAGCCATCTTCTCAATAAATGTGCTTTGAAGGTTTTTGAGCATACTCGAAAGAAGGGCACAACGTAGGAGGCGTCTTATCAATGGCAAGACCAAGTCATCATTATCATCATGATCATCATGATCATCATCATCATCACCGGATCAAATCGATGGATGTACAAATTGATCACTTCATCAGACCTATACGAGACTTCATTTTCCCTAAAGGGCCACGCCCAGACAAAACAGAAAAGAAGTAGTTATCATACGGATTACATCGAAGGAATCACCGTGATAATTGATGCTCTTCTATAAGTCTCTCTGAAAACAATCATTTAAGCTTGTAGAGAGTATTGGACTTGCCATATTCTGAAACTTCCAACGTCAAGCTCACAATACGGACACCACCATTAAGACCAATATGGGATGCATCTATTACCCCCGTGTAACATGCTGTGCCCGTGTGCTGTTTGCTGAGATCGCTCACATCAAGTGTACCCAGAAAGGCGATATTATAGGGGTGTTTCTTGGACAGCGAAGCGTCACACAGCCTAAAATCAGGGGTGCTGTCTTCATTAGCCTGGTGGATCCTACCACTCGCTTTATCATGTATGTTTCTTTGCGCCTCCGAACCCGCAAGGCTCGGGAACTCCGAGACCATGTCCGAGAAAAGCTCGTTGATGACCGAAGGCCAATTAACCAGTTTGATCCGCCAGCTTATTGCCACAGAAAGCTTTCCTTCGTGTTTTCCAATGGTAAACAAAGGTCCATGCAAGGTCACATTCCGTGGTTCAATCCACACATGGAAATTATCGCAGTTTTCACTAGCTGGTGCTTTTACACTTATGGGAAGCTTAAACGTTTCCCTTACAACCATCAGTCGGAAAAGACAGTCGAGGACCTGTCGTTCGACGTATTTCCGGCGAATGGTATCCATGTTTTCGTGGCCTTCTGCCAAAACGGCCGCATGATTGGGCTCCAAATACTTGAGGTATTGAGGAAACTTGAAACGGCGTTGGATTGGCCAATCTAGCCCGAAAAACACCGGGGAAAACACCTCCATGGGCTCCGGATTATCCTCCTTCAAGTTTTGCATGCCATACGCTTTGTGGGCCAAGTATAATCCCAAAAATAGACCATAGCAAGATACCAAGGCCATCAGTTTACGTCTCCAGCTCAATCGACGTGTTTTGACCGAAGCCCCGCCATTATGTAAGATGCTTGGATTGGTCCGGATTTCATTGATGATTCTTTGCCGAATTCGGCCTTCATACCCGAATTTCCGTGCTTGTGTGTTGAAATTTCTCCAGCTAGAGGCACTTTCTTGGGCTACCTTTGGAAATTTGCGGAGTGCGAGTCCAGGAAACCTGGGGTAGGCTCGATGTGCCAAAGAAGTTAACATCAGGTTCGGAATCGGCCAGACTTGTAACTCGAAGTAAGCTAGAATTCCAAGTTTGGGATATTTGCGTGCTATGTTTTCAATTCTATGAAGAAAAGAAGAAGAAATTATAGTAACGAATGGGGAAAACGGTGGAGAGTAATGCCACTGAAGAAAAAGGGTGAGCTAGGGCTGCCTGTGTGGAACAGCAAAAGCGAGAAAGTCTGGCCCAAGGCTTTCCCCGACCCAAGACTGAGACAATGGGTAAATATTGACGAAAAACGATGAGAGGGAAAACATATCATAAAGAATGAATATTCCCTTTATACAATTTCCCAAATTCCAATTTCTTCTTTGCACTGCACTTATCTATTTGTATGTTTTTCTGTCTTGTTTGTTCTACTGGGCCTGTAGGTTATTGGGTCTCGTACGGTTTCTCAGTCTCCGCAATCCATCGTTGACCCATATCGCCATATAGGCAATCCAAGTGCATAGTAGTTCCGCAATAGAAAGGCCACTGGAGAAGTACAGATGTTGTCCTATATTTTGTAAGTAATTTTTTTTAAGGTGGCCTCTAAACAGTGAAGTACCTTAATATGGCTAATATTCTAGTAGGAGATTGGATTTCTTGCGGCTGTTTGTGGGCCCACTGGAATTGATTATGGTTGATTGAAAGAACTGTTTTAGGAAAACCTGCACGACTCAGCTCTTGTACATTATTGGAATAAGTTGGTCGAAGAAAACACCTGGCTGTCAGATGATTGTATTTTGTCGTGAAACGAATGGATGCAATGTCTCTGGGTTATTAAGTCTGGTTCAATGTTTATTCATCGTCCTCGAAGTCGGCCCAACTGGTGGTCTTATCACTCATTTTCTCAAACAAGCTTTGGACTTCTGCCTTTAGCTTTGCGTCCTTAATAGCTTGTTCCTCGGCCAATTTAGCCCGCTTTTCTTGCTCCTCCCTTGCACGTTTCTGTTTAGGCGTCATGTACTTTGAGGTCGGGGACACCCCGTTTTCGGGCTTTGCCAGAGGTGTTCCAACAGAAGAATCCGGGATCCCTGGCTTATCGTTTCGCGTGGCCGAAATTTGCTTTCGAGGCGAGGCGGAGTCTTTTTGTGTACCATGTGCTTGTTTACGAGGAGATCCCGAGTCCTTAGCTGGCACTCCTATACGAAGAGCAAACGACTTGGCTGCATCTGTCATTTTTCCCGTCGGAGTTTCTTCGTCACTTTCACTTCCCGAGAACAGCCCGAGTCGAATGTTGCGTTTATCGGGATATCTTGACCCCCTCGATCCCCGTCCAGCGTGGCTATTCTTGGGCTTCTGACTGGTTTGATTATGATCACCAGAAATTTCTAAGTTGCCAAGTCTGTTGGCCAAAACATGCCCCGAGTCAGACATTGAAGACTTCCGATACCTATTAGAATGGCCTACAGAATCAGATCTTTGTTCGTGGCCACGTATTGGTGTGGATTCGGGGCGATCGGATTTTCCTTCCGACTTCCGACGGCCCGCACGGTCATGGCGACCACTTTTTGTTGTTCCCGCGGAATTCGGTGGTGTTGGAAGTTGGGAATTAACTTTTCTGTGCGTATTCTTTAAGGGTTGGTGATGTTCAGGTTCGGGATCGGGGGCATCTGCCCATTTTGACACCAATTTTGTTCTCACGGGCCGAGAAATTGTCGGAGTTTCCTCCACCTTTTTTGTGTTTTTTTCCTGATCTAAGGCTGCAGAAACTAGCGACTCGTCGCTGGCCCATTTGGAGATAAGACGGGTCATTTCGGCCCCCTCTTTATGTTTTTTTTTTTATCGACTAGTACTGGCACTAATTTCGAGTTCGATGCCGCGGCCTCGATGTTTTTTGGCCTTGCCGTGCGAGGCGTGAGTCCTCTAGCGCCCTATAGACGCATCCATACTAGGCACAAAATTATAGATCTCTCAGCCCGAAAAAAGGCACAATCTGGCGCGAAGGATATGGAATCCTTTCCCTCCGCCCCTAGAGATATAAAAGGACAATCCTTTTCTTCAAGGTTTGTGTTACATCAGATCTGTAAATATAGAGATCTTGGATCGTTACTCCAAAGTTATGGACGCAGTCTGTCTGAAAGCGGCTAATACCTCAGAACAACCCAACAGATTTTGCAGCTTGCTAGCCTGCAATGCTTATGGTTGTCTAACGTGACCAGTGTTTTACCCTGGTTTAGATCAGGAATAAAGCAAAATGCCTCATGTTTTAACAGCACGTGCAAGAACGTCAATTTCCCTCTAAAATCTCACATTTGATGGGAGCCTTAACTAGAAAATTCTATTGTTTAGAATAAAAGGAGTTAAACCCAAAAGAGCAGTTGAACTTCTCTTGCGTCATTCTACTGCGTGTGCGCGCGTGCTCAACACTGTGGGAGTCTGGGGCCTAGGGCCTAGGTGTTTGGGTCTTTCGCATTCTGGGCCTTGCCATTTTCCCCAGATACTTGTTTGGGTCTAAGACCACTCCCCGTTCTGCCATCATGAAAGAAGTGACATCGATGAACAGAAACATGATTATTTCGGACGAAATCCATTAATCTGTTCTACTATTTCTTAGCATTGATTTCAAATCGTTGTTTTATGCAGATTGCACTCTCGTAACGTCTTGCTTGCTACGTCGCTTGATCCATTTCGTGATTAGAAATCACCCGCCGGCCTGGATCAGTGAACAGCATGAAAAACGGATTGCCCCCCAACATCAAACACTGTGTTGGGTTTCACTTCATCAAAAAAAATGACGCACTTTCACTTCTTTCTTGTTTTTTGACCCAAGCTTGTCTTCAAAAAGGTCCTTATGATTATCAACTCTTCTTAAGTTGATTTCAAGAAATTTATCGGGAAAAAATTACCCTTTTACAAACGGTTGCCCCACCCCTTGTGGGAATTTGTCATTTGTCACCAACTAAGCGCATGCGCATAGCATGCAGGATTACCGAGCAATCTTCGGTCGGTGTTGAGAGAAGCCGGGCCATTTAGCAACATAGAAGAAGGAGATTCAATTGCAGAATCGACATTAATTCTGAGGAAGGAGAATTAACAATCCATTAGAAAATTTTCATTTTATCTGGAAAATTGTTGATGGAAAGAAAAAAAAAACTCAGTGAGTGTCTTTTTTCGCTTAGTTTTGGGTAAACCCCGTGGCGTTCTTGGCAGGCCATGCTCAGTCAGCATGCCGATTGCCCCGGAAATTCTGCGACTCCCTTCTCTGCCCCAACCGGCATATTTAGGGCGAGAGTGCGCCGCGTTGGTAATAAGAAAAAATTAGAAAAAAACCTCAACTCTTAATTTGATCAATCAGTGCTTTTCTTCTTCTGAATTAACTGAAATCGAAACACAAAACACCAACACAACACAAAAATCACAACCCTAAAGCTCAATTGAATATGTCTAGTCAATCTTCTTTCAACTTGTCTTCCGAATTGCCTGCGTGGAAAAAGCTCGAGGCTACTTACGAGAATGTCGGCCGCACCTTGAAGGTTAAGGACGAGTTTTCCGCAGATGCCCAGAGATTCGACAAGTTCTCCGAGACATTCACTAACTACGATGGCTCCGAGATCTTGTTTGACTTCTCTAAGAACATCATTAACGACGAAATTAAGTCCCAATTGATTGAATTGGCCAAAGAGGCCGGTGTCGAGAAGTTGCGTGACGAGATGTTCAAAGGTTCCAAAATCAACGAAACAGAGGACCGTGCGGTGTACCACGTGGCATTGAGAAACCGTGCATTGAAGCCAATGTCGGTTGATGGTGAGAATACCGCTCCAGAGGTCGATGCTGTCCTTAAACACATGAAGGAGTTCTCGGATGCTGTTCGTTCTGGTGAATGGACCGGATACACTGGCAAGCAAATCACTGATGTTGTCAACATTGGTATTGGTGGTTCCGACCTTGGTCCTGTCATGGTCACCGAGGCATTGAAGGCATACTCTCAACCTGGTCTCAACGCCCATTTCGTTTCTAACATCGATGGTACCCACTTGGCCGAGACCTTGAAGGGCTTGAACCCAGAGACCACCTTGTTTTTGATTGCCTCCAAGACCTTCACCACGGCTGAGACCATCACTAACGCCAACTCTGCCAAGACCTGGTTTTTGGAGTCCGTCAAGGATGAGTCGCACATTGCCAAGCACTTTGCTGCTTTGTCTACCAACGCCGAAGAGGTGTCCAAGTTCGGTATCGACACCAAGAACATGTTTGGCTTTGAGTCTTGGGTTGGTGGCCGTTACTCTGTGTGGTCTGCCATTGGTTTGTCAGTTGCCATCTACATTGGATTTGAGAACTTCGAAGCCTTCTTGAAAGGTGCCGAGGCTTTCGACAACCACTTCACCACTGCCCCATTGGAGGAGAACATTGCTGTCACCGGTGGTTTGTTGTCCGTGTGGTACAACAACTTTTTCGGTGCCCAGACCCATTTGGTCGCTCCTTTCGACCAATATTTGCATAGATTCCCTGCTTACTTGCAACAATTGTCTATGGAGTCCAACGGTAAGTCCGTCACCAGAGGCAACAGCTTCACCAACTACCAAACCGGTACGATTTTGTTCGGTGAACCTGCTACCAACGCACAGCACTCTTTCTTCCAATTGGTGCACCAGGGTACCAAGTTGATCCCATCTGACTTCATCCTTGCTGCGCAATCCCACAACCCTATTGAGCAAAACTTGCACCAGAGAATGTTGGCCTCCAACTTCTTTGCCCAAGCCGAGGCTTTGATGGTCGGTAAGGACGAGGAACAAGTCCAAAAGGAAGGTGCTACTGGTGGCTTGGTTCCACACAAGGTGTTCTCTGGAAACAGACCAACCACGTCCATCTTGGCCCAGAAGATCACCCCTGCTGCTTTGGGTGCTTTGATTGCCTACTACGAGCACGTGACCTTCGTCGAGGGTGCCGTCTGGAACATCAACTCCTTCGACCAATGGGGTGTTGAGTTGGGTAAGGTTTTGGCCAAGGTCATCGGCAAGGAGTTGGACACTTCCGAGGATGTTGCTGCCCACGACCCATCCACCAACGGCTTGATCAACAAGTTCAAGAAGTGGAGCATCTAAGTCCGTATGTGGCCATATGCCCGTAATTAAGTGTATACACAGAAAACGTTGAGACTATTTTAATTCCCGAAGAAATGTACTGGAACGATAAGCGATATTATAGGTTCCTTTTATACTTAGAATATATGTATTATGGAACCGCTCATTGCAGACTTGAGGCCAGTAGTTTAAGGAGTCATCTAAGATTGACCACTTAGATGTAATCAATATACGAAGGGTAGTGACCAAACAAAGAAAAAAACAAGACATGGATCTAAGTAACTCCACTTTTTAGTTAACTTGAAAAATCCTCTTTCTTCATCTGAGAATATCCCTTCAGAAGTGGTTGCTTGTATATTGGCAAAAAAACCTGCACTCAGGAAGCACGCTTATCCAAGTAATCAATCATTCAGATCATCGCCAGTTTTTCTCTTCAAACTCAGCCATGTCCCAGGATTCTGAAATTGTCTTTAAAAGCGACCAGGGCGCAGACTTGGACAATCCTTTGAGAGCCATCATCGTGGTCAACTCGCTGGATGTGCCCGAGGGTGACATGGAGGAAAGAATGCTCGATGGCATCCAGACCTTCGATGAGGTGGATGCATTTTTCGATAAATTCGACGAAAAAGTCGCCTATCCAAACGAGGAACATATCAAGTATGAGGTGGGAAGTGATGGTTTGGTTGTTTTCGTTGTGGATTCGTTGAAGTTGAAATCGACTGTGCTTGAGTTTCTTGATGAGTTTGTCGGTGCTAAAGATGGAAAGGCTGAAGGAGAAATCGAAGGAGAACAGGAAGAAGAGAAGGAAGAAATACAAGGCAGTAACAAGAGATCCAAGCCTTCTGCACCATGAAAAAGATCGCCTTTTGTTTTTTGCTATTACTTTTCTTACTGGGGACGTCCTTTGGGAACTGGTGGGTATATTTATCTGAAGGCTTATCAAGAATATCAGAAATGAGAGCATCGGTATTCCAGAAGGGACCTATTCGAGGCCGAGACGTTAATGGCTGGGTGCTGGTGCTTATATTCGGATGGTGGATCCGGATTCTTGACTCCGGGATATCCATGTAATTTGCCGGGGGTCTTTATTTGGAAGGGATGAGCCAGGTGGCTAGGCCTAGGCCCATGCTTTAGATTAAGACTAAACAATATATAGAATATACACGAAATTTTCACGAACCAGATTTTTCTTGACTTTGAGGACTTACGGATATTTAAAGATTATAATGTGTGCTTGGATTTATGGATTCCGCTTCATCGCTTTTACTGACCGAGGTATCTTATTGAATTGTTCAGGTATATTGGGCTTGGTGTTGTAACAAATTGCGAACTACTTTTCGGCTACATTTCTCTCCAAATAAAATTTCGTCGATTAGTTTTGATTTTTTCAGGGTATTTCCAAGTCAGAAATAGGCCGTGGCCTTAGAGAAAAGTGGACGAAACAAAATGATCCCACTTTCTTTACTGTCAAAGTGTCATTTTTTTTGTTATTAGTGTCCGATGCACACCCAATCGGCAGTGTGCAACAAGACACTATGGTTTAAGCAAAATATTTAGGTATTGGAAAAAGAAAATTATGTTGAAAAAAAAAAAAAACACAAACAAAGACAAAAACAAGAACAAAAAAACAAAGAATGTTAACTCTTTTGAAAAACAGTTTCTCGCAAAAGTATATAACCCGATACAAAATAGTCTCGTTCTATATCTATGGTGGTTCTTTTTTTCCCCACTTCCCTGGATCTATTAAAAGGGCCATATTGTTAGGCAGACTCTGGCTTCTACCCTCGCCATTGGAATCAACCTACAAAGCACACTCCGTTCACATTATTTCACTAAATTTTCCAATTTTCTTTTTCGTCTTTTTATTTTGCCGTAAGATCCATTTAAATAACAAGAAAAGATTAAATCCCCCAAATAAAAACTATTGCATTTTTCCTTCATCTACGTTTTACCCGGCCACCCCATTCCCACACCAGTACACCGCTCAATTCTCACTGGCAACCATGCTCACTATCAAGACATAGCCCCAACCCGAGGTGGACATATTTCGGTATTATTGCCATTTCACCCGAAACCAAGAACTTCGACTTATAAACCGCTCAAATGGAAGACTGGAGACGAATTGATATCGATGCGTTGGAGCCGGAGAATCATTTATCCAAGCAGGACTTGGTGCCGGACCTTCCTCAGGTGTCCCAAAGTGAGATCTCGTCCATAGGTCAACAAGTGAAGCAGGCTTTATCTCAGGGCAAGTTTTTGCCTGCATTGCAAGCTGCTTTGGACACTCCACCCTACGTCAGCGACGAGGCCACTAAGAACTTACACGCGGAGACGGTGTTTGAGGTTCTTGTGTCAATCAAAAATAACCATAGTGTCAACGAATTTGCTTCGTTTGTATCGCAACTAACTTCGGACCAGCAGGATACATTGGTCAAGTATATCTATAAGATCATGGCCACAAGCTATGGTGCCAAGCATGGCGCGTTGTTGTTGAGCTGGTTTGAGAAGACCGTGGAGGTTACAGGAATGGGTCCTGTGGTGAGGTTCTACTCAGACCGAAGAACCGTCTAAGAATGCATACGCACCCTGTAAACATGGCACGTGTATTGTATACACAAGGTAAAACCACTATACGAGGAGTATTCTTTAGAGAAATAAGTTTGAGTGGAAGCCTACTTCAATAACGCTTCGATCAATTAAGGTTTCAAAGTGTAAACAAGAGAATGACTGTATTAGTGGTCTCAGTACATGGTATATGGTATATGGTATATGGTATATGGTATATGGTATATGGTATATGGTATATGGTATATGGTATATGGTATATGGTATATGGTATATGGTATATGGTATATGGTATATGGTATATGGTATATGGTATATGGTATATGGTATATGGCAGTGTTGCACAAAGTGCGCTCACGTAGCGTCACGTAATGGTACGCGTAATTTACGCCAAGGGGTTACGTGAACTTACGCTAACGAATACGCAAGCCGTTTCGGTAATTTCGGTAATTTACGTAATTTACGCAATTTACGTAACAATATATATGCAGGTCCAAATTTGTATTTTAGGAGTGGTCGGTAATTCAGCATTCGCTAGTATAAGAATTAAATTTATTCCTGATATTGATTTACACTTGGGAAAGAATGAGGAAAATCATATCATAATTAAAAGCATTTTGTGAATAATGTTTAAATTTTTGCTCGTCATTGCCCAAATACGACATTTCCATGCGAGTGCAAAATTTGTCGCAAATAATGAAACAATTACGCTTATTGAAACGAATTACAAAGATCCAATAATGCTTTTGACGGTAAATATCAAAGTGTTCTTTGAGTCCAAGCCTGTTTTTCAATTGTTGAAACCCAATCTTTCAGAAAACATATCCTTTTTTTGAGAGATGATGCTCCTATTTTGAGCCGCACTACTTTGAAGCGACTTCTTATTAAAAAGTACCAGAAGGTCATGAAAAAAAGGTTACAGAGAATACCGGCCAATTTTCTCTCACCATTGATGAATGGCGTTAGGGAAACAAAATCGACTTTCCTGGTATCATGTTGTGTTGCACTTCTAAAAAAATCACTTTGAATTGGAGAACTACACGATTGGATTCGAACCGTTAACTAAGCATGCATCATTCTCAGGAAAGTGGTTGCATCGCTTAGTGAAGAATGCTTTGGAAAGTTACGGCATCGAAAAGCGTATAGTCGCCATAAATAGGGACATTGCAGGTCCAATTAACGTTATGAAGAAAAAAAAAAAAAAAAACTCAAGGAAGATAGGAATCATCAGGGTATTCAGTTTCATGAATATGTACGTTGCGTAGGGCATTTTCTCAATTTGGTAACCGATGCATCTTTGAAAGCAACCTTCTTCAAACACAGCAAAGCGCCGAAATTCAAGAGATCTCTTGCGAGTATTCTCGAAGAGAACCCAGAATTTCAGAATTTCGCAACGCGTATGGAATGCTTACATAATGTTATGCCCTTGGTCATCCTTCAAACCACCTACAGTCATAAGATAACAACTTCTTTTACAAGTTTAATAGAACATAAAAAGGAGAATGGGTTCAAAACTCAAGGCCCAGGAAAGGTTTTGATGGAAAACCACACACGGTGGCTTTCCACGTACAGAATGATTGTGGGTTCATTGATTTTCGTGAGAAGATTGAGATACTTTTGAGGATGATGTATGGAGAGTCTACAGGGGAAGCTTCGAATCTCGGGAAATTCGAGATGAGTGACGAAGAATGTAATTATCTTGTGATTCTTCGCGATATTTTGATGGCTTGCTAACTCCTACTATAAAGCTCCAAGGATCTAACTAATCAGACAATCCCTATGATTGATGACCTTTTGGATGCTTTCAAATCTCCAGTTCTTAATAACGTCCGTAAAGCAAATCCTCTCATTGCTTTTGGTTTGGATGAGGCGTATAAGAAGATTCTTGAGTATTGACCGATCCACAACGAGAGCATCATGTCTAACAAAAAGCTTTATCTCGCTATTGTTCTTGATCCACGATATAAGCTAGTAGTGTTTGAAACTGTGGGATTCACAGAGACCAAAATAAGCACTATCAAAACATTCTTATTCGAGGTTTATGGCCTGTACAAGAATAAATTCAAAGATGATATCAGAACGGCCTCTTTGACACCAGTGCTGACATCATTTGACAGAGACTCCAACAATGGGTTTGGATTCCGATTCATCAGTCAAAATAACGATGTGGGTATGGAGCATGAGATTGTTAGATACTTAAGAGAGCCCGGAGAGCCCGGAGACCAGGAAATTTTCTCATTTTACAAATCTCGAAAGTGGGCTTATCCCATACTCTCTCGGATTGCCAGAGACTATTTCGCTGTATGTGCCATGTCAGCGCCAGCTGAATCGCTCTTTTCCCGGAACGGAGACATCGTCACAAAAAAGAAAAATCGGCTTCTGCCGAAAACTATTAGGATGTTGGCAATTTTAAAGTCCCATGGCATCATTAAAAACGAAGAAATGCCTAATGATGATCTGGACAGTGACGGAAACGAGGACGTGGCAACTGTCGAAGATGAAGACGAAGACTTTCCTGTCCTTGACCAATTTGAAGACGAGGATGACGACATTGAAATTTCAAATATGATAGAGAACCTTCAGGTGTAATTATTCAAAGCCAGCATCGATACCATGCCATCCTATTTGATAAACTTTCTTTACAACTGCTGCACTAGCTTTTGCAGCGTAAAATTACGTAAATTGCGTAAATTGCGTAAATTGCGTGACCTTACGTAACGCAACTTACGAATACGTCGACATTTCACGTAATTACGTGCGTAAATTCGTAGCGTTACTAAACTTACGCGGGTTTGTGCTTCACTGGTATATGGTATATGGTATATGGTATATGGTATATGGTATATGGTATATGGTATATGGTATATGGTATATGGTATATGGTATATGGTATATGGTATATGGTATATGGTATATGGTATATGGTATATGGTATATGGTATTAGTAAATGTTATGAATCACTTGTAGAATCGGGGTGATGTTTTCATGAGTCATTAAGTTGGAACAAAATCATCCTCAAACATTTTCCTTTGTTTCTTTTCCCGACAGCTCCGCCGTACTTAGCTGAAAGTTCACTGCAACAGGTTTGCTGGTTAATTTGGGCTCAGTGTTAACACGTGCAGTTGATTCGGTCAATACTCTCGTGGGACTGGCCACTGGGGACCTTCCCGCAGGACGTCTGAAGAAATTCATGTATTCTGTCTGATCGTCGAAAATGTCGATCGAAGAAAATGTGTTATTGCCATTGTTAAAGTCCAATTCTCCAAATTCCACGATTTTCTTTGGTGATCCCATCGATCCACCGACTTTACCCAATTCATTTTTGAGCTGAGCGATGTGGCTTTCGTGTTCCACTTCTTTCTGTTTAGCTTTTTCAAAAAGATCTTGGATGGTGCTTTCCAATTCAGTACACTTGTCTTGGTATTCCCGAGCTTCCGACAACGCGTCAAGATTCTGCTGAAGATTCTGTTTGAGAGCAGATACTTCTGAATCACGAACTTTCTTCGACTCTTCAAGTTCTGCGTTCTTGGCATTGATTTCATTCACAAGGGTTTCAAGCTTCTTCACTTCTTTACTTGCTTGTGTTTCTGCGATTTCGATACTTTGAACAAACTCTTGTTCTCTTTGAACAAAATCTTGTTCTCTTTGAGCAAACTCTTGTTCTCTTTGAGCAAACTCTTGTTCTCTTTGAGCAAACTCTTGTTCTTTTTGAGTACACTCTTTTTCTCTTTGAGTAAAATCCCCTGCTTGTCTTTCGACTTTAGTTTCGAGACTCTCAATCTTCTTCAAATACTGCTCACTTTGCTCATATTGCTTCTCAACAGCTGAAGTCTTTTCAGCCACTAAACTTTGCTCTGCAATTAATTGTTCTTGCGCTTTTTGTAGTTGAGATGTCTTCTGTGATAATTCGGCCCGCAACTCTCTTGATCCTTTTTCGCTCGAGACTGCTAATCCATGAGCCTCAGATATCTGTACATCGAGGACCTTCTTTTCGTTGGCAGCTTGTGCTAGTTGATCATTGAGACAGATATTTTCCTTTCTTAAACCATCTAGCTCGTTGGCAACAGTTGCTAGGTCAAGCTCCAATCGACTTTTAGTCGATGATAGTTTCTCATTGAGGAGATCGTTTTGCCTCTTCAATTCATGTCTGTCGTCCGAAAGTCTTGACACTTCAATTTCAAATCTTTTCTCAGCATTGGCCAATTTCTCAGCGAGTTGCTTGTTACCATTGCGCAAACTATCCCTCTCAACAGCGCTTGCACTAAGTGTATCCTGGGCTTGATTGTGTGCGCTAGATAATTCTGAATTTAAATTGCTAATTTCGGCTTTTAAAGCTGTTTTCTCCTCCCTGATGGTAGCAAGTTCTAGGTCCATTTGGTTTTTTGTCTTTTCTAGTTCCTCAGTGATATGGTAGTTGGCGTTTCTCATCTCATCTCTCTCGTTGGAAATTTTAGAAACCTCAAGTTGGAGTTTGTTTTTGGCTTCAGCTAGTTTTTCACTAAGTTTGGAGTTTTCTGTACTCAATGTCTCATTTTCATCGGAGAGCTTGGAAAATTCATGTTGGGTTTGGTTTTGAGCACTGATAAGATCTTGGCTGAGCCTGTCGTTTTCATCTCTTAACTGCGTCTCCGCACTTGTAACCCTATTGATTTCCTGTTGTAAAGTGTTCGTGACCTCGGTTAATTTCGCGTTGAGTTGGATAATTTCTTTCTCCAATTTAGCATTTTGTTCCGAAACTGCGGAAACCTGAAGTTGCATTTGACTCTTTGTCTCGGTTAGTTGTTTGTTAAGCTGGGCATTGTCGTTTTGCAAGATATCTCTCTCAGTGCAGATCTCAGAAATCATCAGGTTGGTGTGGGTTTTAGTGTCAGTTAGTTTCGCACGGATGTTATCAAGTTCACCTCTTAACGCATTGTTGTCGTTAACAAGTTTCGAAGTTTCCTCTCCCATTTTGCTCTCAGCACAGGCCAACCTCTCAGCAAGTTGAGAATTTTGACTTTTCAAAATGTCTCTTTCGCTGGAAAAGTCCGAAAGCTGAAGTTCGATTTGGCTTTTAGCTTGAGTCAATTGTTGTAAAAGATCATCAATTTGAAGTTTAAACCCATCTCTTTCTTTGGACACCGAAGAAAGATCAAGCTCTATTTGATTTTTTGAATCAACCAAAGAGTTGATTTTCGTATCCTGCAGAGCAGAAGCTTCCTTCATCAGTTTAAGCTCGGACTCAAATGCAGCAACCAAAGATCTTTTTTCTTCTGCAGAAGATTCACGAATTTGGTTCAATTCGGCGGTTTTCTCGGCTAGAAAGTGGGTTGTATCAGCCAATTTCAAGTCAATTTGCGAGTTCTCTGCTTGTAACATGGAGAATTTTCGTTCGAGCAAGTCGTTGTTTTCTTTTTGCTCATGCAACTGGGTTGAAACACTCTCGAAACCAACTCGAGTTTTCAGCAAACCATCTTGAAGAACCACCACAGATCCGGTTCGCACATCACGGATCTGTGTCTGTAAGGCTTCAATTGTCTTTTTGTACACAGATTTATCGTTGTCCAATTTAGTCTGAAGGGCGTTAACTGTTTCCTGAAGATGTTTGACTTCACGGGAGTTTGCAATAGGAGATGTACTTTCGGACTTCTTACGCAGGTGGGGCAGCGGGCGGTTAAATACGTTGGTCTTAGCCAAGGGCGTATTCATAGGGGTAAGGATACGTCTTCTGAGCGGCAAACTGGATGTCTTGTTTGATGGCTTACTGATTTTATAAAAGGAAAGAACCGTTTTTGGACTGGCCGACGAGACGGTGGGCCTAGCGTAGCTAGGGAGAGCAACCAGAGAAGATGAAGAAGTACCAGAGCTGCGGAGTTGTGCGGTTTTGGGTTGACCCATTTTGAATGCTTTGATTGCATGTGCAAGGTTCGTCAAGGAGGATTTGATTAAGTCCGCATCACCGCCTTGATCTAAGTGCATGATGAAATTGATGCTCAGGGCCGAAGCACGGCGGAAAATAAGGTTTGTGATCAAGTTGTGCGAGCGTCCAGCAGGCGAACCAGCCAATAAATGATGAGTT
The DNA here is from genome assembly GCA_030583145.1 of Metschnikowia vanudenii. Taxonomy (NCBI): domain Eukaryota; kingdom Fungi; phylum Ascomycota; class Pichiomycetes; order Serinales; family Metschnikowiaceae; genus Metschnikowia; species Metschnikowia vanudenii. Next base: position 59,465 of record JAJMHT010000120.1, read on the forward strand.
AATGATGAAACGTTGGAATTGGCAAAAGAATTGCATACACTGGAGTCGAACTTTTCGTTGCCCATCATATCAACCACCGTGAGCAAGCGGGAGTCATGGTAGATATTCACAAGCAAGCATGAGCGACTTGACAGCACGTTTGCGGGGGTATTTGCGCCGGCTCTTTCACGTAATAATTTTGCGATAACACGGGCATCAAGAGGGAATTTTTTGAGTTGGTTGTCGAAGGGAACAGAGGTCATATAGCGCTTGGACGCGCTGCCGTTGAGCAAGTCAACAAAACTGTTGTTTTTGTTCACTTCACAGGCATTCACTTGGACATTTGTTTGGGATGCTGCAAAGTGCCTGAGGATTTCCTGGAGACTGGTGGTTTTTCCACTTCCAGTAGGGCCAACAAGAATAAGCGTGGCAGAATTCTGCGCCAACACCAGGAGTGTTTCGAGAGGAATCATATCCCGAAAGACAGAAGCAAAGTCGTACTGACAGTCATGGAAGGAAATAGTGTTCTCTGAAGAGATATCAAACTGGGGTGTTTCTGCGTGTGAGGCCAGTTTGATTTTGAGAAAAAGAGGTGCTTTCATGATGGATTCTTGTTCTTTTGTTTTGTGGGTTGAATTTTTCCACTAGGCTTGTGTAATTTGGGGGATTTTTTTTTGCCTTTGCAATACCCTAATTTCACTTTCTGGGGTTTGGAATGGGGTTTGGCGTTTGGCGTTGGGTGTTAGGCGTTTGGCGTTTTTTGGGTATGCTAAGGGAGGAAAGTGCTGGACACATGCCAATGTTTTTGTTATGGTTACAGTGAAACTCCTGCTATCCGGCACCTCCCGCTTTCGGTCCCTCACCAAACCCGTCCTGTATATAAAACACCGCGCTAATATTTTGCTTAACTATGGTGGAATCCCTCACCCTCACCCCTCCGCGGCAGGACAAAAAATTCCATGAAATTTTTGAGAGTGAGGGATTCGCTTTTTTAAGACTTTTTTTTGGGAAGACACACTCAATTTCGTGAATTTAGCATCATATTAACGAATTGAACTTCATTATATGTAGAAACAAGAGATAAGTGTGTGTAAAAGTTTACCATTCGTTAATCAAAATCTTGTCAGAGGCCTTCTCCGGGCCTTGTACGCGCCGCGCTTCGTGGAGTTCCCGCGCGAGAAAAAAGTCTTCGAGCAAAATAGGACCGCATTCAGAGTGCAAGGAATAGCTAATAAATTTTGTTACCTGGGCACGGCATGTTTTGGACTACTTGAGAGTGACTGAAGCTCATCGAACATATATTTCTGGCCTAGATATAAAACACTCTTTATTTTATTATGCCTTTCCAAAGGATATGACGCAGAGTCAGTAGAG
>JAJMHT010000121.1:0-60699 GCA_030583145.1 Metschnikowia vanudenii
TACTAACTACTAACTACTAACTACTAACTACTAACTACTAACTACTAACTACTAACTACTAACTACTAACTACTAACTACTAACTACTAACTACTAACTACTAACTACTAACTACTAACTACTAACTACTAACTACTAACTACTAACTACTAACTACTAACTACTAACTACTAACTACTAACTACTAACTACTAACTACATACAATTACTACTTTTTACTTCATACTTGTGTCAAGAAAAATATGTTCATACCGATTATTACTCGCAATACTGGCTGGTGAACATGGTTACTTTCCGTCCTAAAGTCAAGATTTGTTTACGGTTATGGCCTTCACTGAAGGAAACTAGATACACTAAGGTAAAAACACCTTGGTGGTAGCTGTGGTCCACGTGGTAAATAAAGTGGGTGAAAGCTCGAACAATTAAAGGAGGGATGGAGAGTCACATAAATCATTAACGAAACTTGTGAACATATGCCAACTAGTTAGGAAGTACCCTTTTTAAAAACACTTTATACAAATGGTGCTCAAACCTGGTTATTAGAGACATATGCACTGCCATGCTTTAATCAGGCATTTTGGCGAATATAATTGTGTGCCTCCATAAATTCATTCTTTTTAAGGTACGAAAAGCTTGTATTTAGATATTTTCACAGCAACAGGAATCTAATAGCTTGCCACCAGATGGAACATATATGTCAGTCATTATTTATGACAAATTTTACTATATTATGGCACGTTTAACTAAATGTAATATTTGTATTTATAGTACTGTACATCAGAGGTAATATGGAAACCAAGAACTTTCCCCCAAATTGCATGCCAGGGTTACTTCAAAATGAAACTGATTACTTATGGGGGGTTGAGTTAAGCCTTTGTCCGCACCTTTGTGTTTATTGCTTCCTACTTCGTACTTGTTGAGGATCTAGCTGAAAATATTTTGGTTTTGCGTGTACTAGACCAGGTGGTGATATCAGTGCACAGATTATGACATGTGATTAGTCGGAACGAAACCTCTCGTTACCTACCGGTGGACCTAGATTCTGGCAGCTAAAAAGGATGATGTTTCTTGACAACCTCTCCGCCACAACCTGTCCTTGTACCCAACCCCAATCCATCAAGAGCCGGTATTGAGAAGTATACCTTTGTTGGTCATTGGCCAGGCAAACTTGGCCCCTAGTTGGCTATCTTCTGCATTAAAAACTAGTAATATTAATATGTTATTTTCTATTGTTAGCAGCATGGATTTTAGTTCGATATTTCAGAATCATACTCGAGTATTGGTGATTATTACCAAACCTATCAAATCAAAGCGAATCATTACCTAACAACGATGATGTATGCTTGTGCCTCCATTAATAATGTATTTATCAGACAAGGAACAAACCTAATTGACAAATTACCCTCGGGGTTCTGAGCAAGTCGTTTCCGAATAGAAATTTCTTTGGTAGATGGTTAATTCTTACTCAACAATTCACTCGTTTCCTAAGAATCTTCGCCCAGATCGATAATCTTTGCAGTCCAGAGTCTCTGAAATGAAGAAAGCATAACCAAGCTTTTATTAAACGCGAGGGCAGGGTACAAACCGAGCTTTTGGGCCCAGTTAAAAGTAAACGTTGTGAATTTATCTACTCGTAAAATTAATTTCTTCTGTTGGGCCCAAAAATTAATTTCTTCCGTTGGGCCCAAAACCTAATCGAATCATTTTCCTTAAAACCAATCGAATCCTTCTAACCGAAACTTATCCCTCTTCATTCCGCCGAAAACTTCTCTATCTTCATTCCACCGAAAACTTCTCTATCTTCATTCTACCAAAACTTCTCTATCTTCATTCTACCGAAACTTCTCTATCTTCATTCTACTCAAAAACTAGTCTTCAGAAAAACCCATGTGTCGGGCTTTCGCGGTCACCTGGCCCCAGAAATGGCCGTGGCCCCGAACTTGGCTCCGGCCGAAAAAACACCCCACAAAACCAAATAAAATAGGAAAACTTCAAGAAAAAAGACTCCCAATGTCTCCCTTTTTCCCAAACAATTTTTTTTTTCTTCTTTTACTTGCCCTTTTTCCGCTCACATGATCTTTCTTTTTACTCCAGTTACTTTAATCATCACACCCAGCTTCGTCCCGGCCCCAATCATGGGGGCCGCATATTCGCACCTTGGGCCACTAGCCGCGGCCCTAACCTCTAGGCCTCATCGAGCATTTCTCAATCACTATAATCAGGATAATTAGAATAATCAGGGTACCCAGAATAACCACATCACACCACATCACACCACATCACACCCACACACCAAAATGACGGAGATAAAATACGTCACCCCGTTCACAGTGTCCTGTGATAACCACCGACTGGTTCTAAACCTTCTAAAACAAAAACCAGTGCCAGTTTCGGCGCCGCTACACATATTCCAAGTTCCTGTGCGCAAGGATGTTGATGTGGAAGACATCATCGGAAAGAACAACCGCAAAATGCCGGAAAAGGTGCTGAAAAATGCTCAAGAACGATCTCCAGACCCAGATGAAGTTTCTGGCACAGTGGAAGACCTTACAGAAGACGCCTCGGAGGACGAAATGCCGTCCGGCTTCATGGACCTCGGCTCATTCCAACCCAACAACAGACTCGAACAAATCACCACGGTTTTCCTCCAGGATTTCCCTGCTCTTCGGCCCAAACAAGTCGAGAAGGTTTTCTCCATGATTGTGCATGTGTGCCCCTTGGAAATCTCCAAGCATTTCCGCTTTTCCCTCATGGCTGAGTCCATCAACGATACCCGCGGGGTGTTTGTGCGTTTTTCCAGCGTGGAAATGACCCACTGGGTCAAGAAAGTCGCTCCACTTATTCTCTCAGATATCACTGCGGTTTTTGATGAGAATTTAGATACCCTAGTGGCTCCTGAATCACCCGAAACGAAGGCCCTGGAAACAGAAGCGCTCAAAACAGAGCCGGAATCAGAAGTGCCCAAAACAGAACTGGACACGGAACCGCCAAAAACAGAACTGGACACGGAACCACCCAAAACAGAACTGGACACGGAACCGCCAAAAACAGAGCCGTCCAAAACAGATACTAATACACTGGCTTTGGCCACTGTGGCCGCCAGTATCGGCGCAATCTTTTCCAATAAGAAACTTTATAGCCGCAGATCTGGCCGTAGCGGCACCGAGGATCTCGATGAAGTCATGCAGTACTACCGGACGTATAAAGTGGAAAACTCCGAGCTTGTGGAAGTGCCCAAAGAGTTGAAGCTGGTCATAGTGAGGGACATCATCAAGTTCCGTGCCAAAGTCTTGACTCTTGAGCGGGAGGCCCGTAAGAAGGAAATTGAGAAAGAGCGCCGCAAGGCCAAGTTACGTCTCACGCTGATATTCGAAGGAATCCGTGCGTCGGTATCAAAGGACAAGAACCCACAAAAACCCGTGGCTGACTTCGACCACGACCATGAGCCTCTAGCCCGAGTAAACCCGCTCGATGCCTTGTCTGACTCCGAATATGCTGCACACATAGCCGCTGAGGAAAAGAAACGTCAGGAAGCACAGTACTACTCCCACTACAAGGAATTACGTGCCCTAGAAAATGGAGAAAAGGCCCTGCTTCTCGAAAGGCTCCAAGGTGCCCGCAACTACGAGCTGGCGTTGATAGAAAACAAGCTCGCGCACATGGACGAGTTCAAAATGTTTGAGGACGGTTCTGCTGCTACCGTTGCCTCAAGTGGGTTCTCTGCGGCCGTTGGAGCCAAGGTGAAGCTCTACTACAACAACCACGGTGAGTACCTTCGACTCCGCAACCATGAGCGTAGCAAGGAGGAAGCCATGGACGACTTGGACCGGGCGGATGAGGCAGCCCACATACAAACACAGCCTCCAGCTCAACTTAAAGTGCAAAACCATGGCCCACTGCAGCAGCAAATGTCGTCCGTATCTTCGGAGCAGCTGGCTACTGTACCTCCTGCTGGTGACAGAGTGGTACCTGAGTCGGAAAACATTCCCGCCACTTCATCTTCGGTGGTTGTGTCGGCATTCTCGGAGCCTGTATTGGTTTCATTAAAGGAAAAAATCGGCAGCTTAATCGAGGAGTTTTTAGGCATCAAGGAGGACTTGTTGATCGACTTCATCTACGACTTTGTGCTCGAGAACAACTTGGAACGCGGCGATGATCTTATCGCCGAGCTTCAGGAGACTTTGGATGAAGACTCCAAGACGGTTGTGGATCAGCTTCGTGAATTTATTCTCTCGCTATAAACCATCAAGCTTATCGCAATTGATAATTGCAAGATAAGTTTTAAAACATTGCATGTACCTAATGGCAGTCGTAAACACCTTGGGTAAACTACATATCATTCGTTAATCAGTCAAAATAAACTTATTTGGGTATAAATGAGACGCTAGGGCTTGAAAAGCCGAATTGCCTTCTATAAATCTAGAGCTTCGTATCATTAATGAGACCAGCCCAATGAATTCAGCGCATTCACTGGATTCGAGATAGGAGGCCTAGTAGTGCCTGTCAAAGAGGGACTACCGGAAAAGTTGCTTTCGGCGTCAGAAGGAGGAAGCTCCACACTCTTGTTCTTCCTAAATCTCTTGAACAACAAAATCATTAACGCCATGTAGGCAAATGTTCCAATGGATGCACCTGCAACAACACCTCCCACAGTGCCACTATTCAGCTTCTGATAGGTGCTTCCGGAGTCCATGGACCCATTACCCACAGTAATAGTGGTGCCAGTCCGGGTGCTTGTCTGAAGTCCAGTGAGAGGAATTCTATTGTCGATCATCAGTGCCAACATCCTGTTTGTCGCATCTGGATTATTGTAAAGCTTCGAGTTGGGGGACAACACAAGTGATTGCAACGAGCTGATTGCATTGTAAGGGAAGTACACCTCAGCAACAGTAATCACGTAATCGACACCTGCTGCAGTGTATGGAACAAGACTCTTCACAGTAACGTTCGCAAATAATGCTTCATTAGTGAACCCGTACTTCAAAACCTGTGGTAAATATTGGAAAATCTGCGCTGAAGATAAAGAATTTTTCACAACAAAAGGATAGTTCAACTCTTCCTTGAAGCCAATAGTCACCAACCCATAGTCTACTCCTGGACTAGAAGTCGCCTGGGGAGTGATAGCCCGTGGGAGTCCTGAAGTTTGCGTGGCTGGAACTGTCGCTGTCTCTGCAGTTAAAATGCTGCCAGTAGTTGTATCAGCAATAATCTGAGTTGGCACCCAGTTACTTGTCGAAGTTCCTGTCGAACTAGTACCCCTGGAGCTAGAAGGAGCTGTGAGAGCCGAAGGTACAGCCAGAGATGTCAAAACTTGGGTAACAGACCCACTGTTTGGAGCAGCAGAAGCCGTGACGGAGATCTCAACATTAGATACACTAGTGGTATCAACTGGAAAACTCACTGGCTCCGACGTGGATGAGGGCGCAACAATTGCACTTTGAGTGCCAGGAGATGAGGTGTGGATATAAGATTCATACACACCAGTGGAAATCCTGCCAGATACCTCACTCGAGGCTGATACTGACACAATAACCTCACTTTGCGTACCAGAAACACTAGAGTATTCAGTTGGAACTGCAGAAAATGAAGTAGTTTGGATATCTACATTGGATTGGGAAGCATCCAATGGGCTCACACTGAGAGTACTTGCAGAAAGCGAAGAACTGTGAAGAACATCTGTGGCGCTGGATCTTGAGACTTGGCCAGTTTCCGTAATGGAGCTGTTTCCGCGCAAAGAGCCACTGACCCTGCCAGATGTAGACACTGCTACACTCGGAAAAGACAACTGACTTGTGGCCGATTGAGGCGCAGATGTCGTACTTGGTCTAAATGAGATGCCTGAGTTAACATCTTCTGTATAGCTGCTGACAACTGAAACCTGACTAGTGCTTATTCCCGGAACTAAACTTGAGGTCTGACTTGCATATTGAGATGAACCGGAACCAGATGTGACGGTAGGTCCAGATGTGTATATGCTATCAAGAGATGCAGTCTCGGTTTTTGAGCCCTCGGACACTGCTGAAGATACTGATGGTGACGCAGAAGGCACAAATGCAGTTGCAGATGCAGCAAGTGAGCTTGAGCTGATAGATTCAAGGGCAGAAGCCGCGGGTAAGCCTGAGCTGGAGGAGCCAATTGCAGATGCCACGGGTAAGTCTGAACTATAGGAGCCAATTACAGATGCCAGTAAGCCTGAGCTGGTAGATTCAGATGCAGATACTATGGGCAAGCTGGAAATGGAAGAGGAAGATATAGCAGTGGGTGAAATTACAGCTGGTGGTACCAGCGTAGACGACACGAAGCTTGTCAGAGCCACAGGCGATATATCAGAGGTGGCTGAAACGTCATGACTAGCATCAGACAGGATCTGCGAGGATGGGTAAACACCGAAAGGTGACCCCGTGTACAGCGGTGTAGGCTCGCTAGAGCTATATGGCGCGCTTGTAAAGGAAAGAATTGACTCATGGCTAGACAACGAAGGCAAAACTTCCGAAGTAGAGCTTTGCACTGAGGTGGTATTCAATGTGCCGAAAACTAAGGACGAAGGTGCATAAGTTGAAAAGCTTGAATACTGCGATTCAGACGATGAAGATATTGCCGACGAGGGCCCTTCCCATACAGATGACGGCAAAACATAAGATATTGGTGATGGTACATGTACTGATGAGAATTGTTGAGCCTCGGAATTCTCGCTGGTAGCAGCCTGGCTCGATGGTACACCACTCAGATGATAGAAGCTTGAAGAAGCAGCCAAATCCAGTGCGCTTGTTGTAGTCGGTGAAGTATGGTTCAACAGAGAGCCAATTTCAGATGCGGAAAGAGTAGTAAAACTAGACGAACTCAGCGGAGATTCGGAAAAGTGCGAGCTCGTTGCTGCAGGCGCAGAGCTTGTAAGAAATTCTGAAGAGGAAGGTTCTGAACTGATTTGAAATGATGCTCCATAGGGAGAAAAGCTCAAACTTGTGGGAAAGGCAGTTGGTGCTTCGGATATAATTGAAGACAGTGGGATGGAGCTGGAAGCTGAGTCTAACGCGAAGGAGCTAGCCAGTAAATATGACTTAGGCAAATTACTTGAAACCGACTCCGAGAGACGAGATGCAGCGGAAGCATACCCAGATGAGCTCGAGGAGTGTTCTTCCGAGTGGAAAGAAGAGGGAATAGCTGCGGATGATGAAAGCAAGCTCGACGATAATGGAGCCTCCACGGTAGGAGCAGACGCTGCAAGGTTTGAGGAAGATACATCCACCAGAGATGACACCTGTGTGTGGGATGCATGAGCGAAAGAGCTTGGTAGCGTTCCTTCGAAAGAAGAAGAGTGGGGGGTATCTGATGAAATTGCACTGGAAGGTGGGGGTATCGTACCAACAGAAGTTGCTGGACTCGAAGTAAAAGCAGATGGTGTGGTACTAAAGCTAGACGAAGAGATGACACCAATAGGTTCACTTGATGTCGCAGCAAATACAACAGTTGTTGAAGAAGGAGTGATGTCTTCGGAAATTAACGCAGGCGCCGCCGAACTGGATTTAGAATTTAAAAGTCGACGGGAAGCAGACTCGCTCTCCGACAGAGTCAAAGACGCTTTATCCGTGACATGACTCAGAGCATCACTGTACGAGCTGACTTGTGTAGACAGGAGCAGCAGTGATTCCAAGTAACTGGCAGGCAATGTTGCATTGTAGTTGCCGTTCAAAAACGAGTTGACAAGCCGCTGCATGTAGTTATCAGTTGTGACAGGGGCAGCAGTAGCACTAGATGCAACAAGCGCCATTGCCAAAGCATAAAGGTGCAACAAAGAAAGTTTCATAATGAAGAAAGGAAAATGTGGGTGTGTGTAAGGAACGACTGGGGTTGGAAATAGAAAGCAATGGTAACGAGTGACTTATCGAGAAAACGTGGTTGCAAGAATTTCGATGAATATTGTGGTGGCAGGCGTTGAGATTTTAAACGGATTTGAGTTTCGCCGATTCAGTTAAGGGGGGTATTAGTGGAAGCTCAGCTCACGCTAAAAACAAGCCTTGGTTATAGAAACACGCGGAAATTTTTTGTGCTAACCAAGAACAAAAACACAGTGGTGCGCACTATTTGGCGGCGGGTAGCGAGGGTTAAGAGAAAAAAAAAAGAGCGATGTGCGAACAGGCGAACAGCAATCGAATCGGATCTTCCTTTTAAGAGATTTCCCTGAAGCGCCAATACCAGAAGTAACGATTTATCTAATGAAAGAAAATCTAAAAACGAATGTTGTTGTAGGGGCGAACGCCGTGTTTGGCGAGAAGTGTAGTAGTAAAAGTCAAAAAAGGGTGTGGAGGAACAGTGAGGAAAAAAACGATACTTATGAGGAAGGGGGTTTGAAGGGGGCGGTGCGCGCACTTGCGGCGTGGAAGTGATTTGGGAGTGCACAGACGCACAAGATTGGGCAAAAAACCACTCGAAACAAGAAGTGACGCAACACGGTCTGGCCAAGAAAGTAGATTTGTCGCACGTATCCTGCATGCGTCGTAAGGGCCGAGGACGACATTCCCAAAAGGGAATGACACGTTTCAGAAAACGCAGCGCGTCTTTCATACACCACGGACCACGTGAAGGGGCCCGAGAAAGACTGTGGAGTGAGTGTATTTCGGCAAACAAAAGGATTTATTCTCAAAAAAAAAAAAAGCAGAAATTTTATTGAATAAGAAACGAGTACCTAAAGAATACACAAAAAGAAGATTAATATCGCATTTTCGCTGAAAATGTTTGTTTCAAGGCGTGCCATCGCAATTTCCTACGCCTCCTGCAAGTGGATTTGCTTGCTGCCGTATATAACGGTGCGACGCAGGTACCAATTTTGGGTAAAGACGAAGTTCTGCGGTTCCCCACAGTCCTTCCCCACAAGGCTACAACCATAAACATCTCAGCTTTTTTTGTGGATTTTTCATTTCTCAATTTTGGGTTTCTACTATATCAATTTCATTAATATCACATTAAACTGCCCTCTCTGATGTGTTGGCGCTTGCAAAAAGTCGTGAACGCGACATGCATGCAAGTACTCGGTTACAATTCTTCACATTAAGTGCAGTCCGGGCACGCCCAATTTGGTGTTGCACCCCTCGACGGAATCGAGGGAATTTTTCGTATTCCATGCATCGACAGAGGAATTAGCTCAGTATTGATTTTTTGGGTTCTCACTCTTTTTTAAGGGGAACTATTTTCTTTGTTGTTTAAGCTATAGGCTGTGTGGACCGGGTTTCTTCGTATTTTTTTTTTGTTTTGTTTTGTTGCTTTGACGTTTTGTTGTTGTTTGTTTGTTTTGTTGTCCCAATTCATTTTTTTCTGGCTTGAACTTTCGCGATTTATACACGCCAGATTAGGATACGGCCGAACCTGCGCGGCCCCAGTGACCAATCTGATAAAACATGAGATTGATGATTTTTTGCAGGAGTATTGGCCATCACGAATTTCTTGGAATTTCGGAACTACCCCCTGTTTTCTTTTTGTTTTTTTTTTTGTTTTTTTCATTGATGCAAAATGAAAAGAGGAGAAAAGAAAAAGAAGAGAAGAGAAGAGAAGAGAACAGCACAAACTGTCGTCGTTCTGAATTGGCCGATCAAACAATGGAACAGAAGTATTTTTCGTGCTCTCTGGCTTCTCTTAATTGCGCATTGCCCTCTGAAACACTGGGCGTCCGAATTCGTAACTGCGTGTTTATCTTTTTCATTTTCAGTCGCAAGACTATTCGTTTTGGGACTTTGGTGGTTGCTTCTTCCAGATAATACTATCTTTAGAGGAAAAATAAACGTGAAAACAGTAAAGACAGTAAAAAGATACGTGTTAATACAAGTGGTATCTTTTTCACAATATTATTGCACCTGCCGTTAAATTTCAGTGAAGGTGACTCACCATCCATGCTGGGAACGAGATATTCTTCGTTTATGGGCAAATCGTTTCCGTGTGCTAAATGTTCCCAAATTTTGGCTCAATTTTCTTTCCTGCCCTTTAGATAAAGTTTCCAGCATTTTTCAGATAAATCCACTGAAGCATTTTCGAGATCTACCATTTCAACTTCTTGGGGTTTGGCACATACGATGGTGTGCGTGATCGTGCCAACGGACACCGTGTAATCGAGCCCAAAATGTGGTATTAGACCTAGCTTGCGCCGCCATTCTGATCATTGTGTTGGTACACTCCACCTTGTTCTGTCCGGTCTTTGCGTGGTATGTCCTTTTCTTGGGTAATGTTTTTTTCAATGTCATAATTATCCCAGCCATCATTTCCTTCTAGCATAGCCCATGATAATAATGCTAGTATATGATACATGTGTGTGGTCATTTCTGGTCATGGGATCAAATTAGAATTTTCGATGCCGAGTCCCTTAAGATCTTCTTTGCATTTTCTTGGTTGTTCGATGGCATCCGAATCAAGACATTAAACCATCCTCCAAAGGTGTATTTTCATCGCCATTATGGTTTTAAAGATAACTGGCTTTTTCTCTGGTGTTGAGGCTTTTCAAATTAATACCAAGAAGGTTAGGGTTTCGTTTTGGTTGTGTGAACAAACCTGGCTTTGTCTTTTAATCCATTGGCTTCGAGATGTTTCCATGATAACCCCATTTTTCAATCATCTTCGTTGCCACTGCTTCTGCCAGTAAAACGAGGGGTTTCTTTTGATCGCCTACTCTGTGGTTTCGGGACTTTGACTTTCTTGTTCTTCCACTTCTTCATCATCGGACTTTTGAAACCACATTTCTTAGAATATGCAACATTGGGAAATCCTGATGTTATTTTGGCGCTTTTTCGAATTCTGTGAAACTTCACTTCCTTCACACCAAAGCACCGCCTGGCCCCGAAAACATTACGTAGCCCCTATGGTGAGAATCCGTTTGTTTTACCCGGGTTATGGGATTTCCTAAAAGTAGAAGAATAAATCGATTCCCTTTGGATGGATAAACAAAGCTCCTCGTTCTTTGAGCCTCCGCTTCTTCGTCAACAACCTGCTTCTGTGCTACTCCTCGAAACCAAATGTCATTCTGAAGAAGACTTCATGTTTATCTGGTACTTGTGACACGTTAGACGAAATTCTTTTTCTTGAATTCGTGTTTGGGTTTGTTCAACAAATAATTCAATCACCTTTAGCGCCTGAAGAAAAGTTTACATAAACTATCTTGCGGTTTTTGATGCCACTTTTAATTGAGCAAACATTGATAATGGAAATAATCCCATAAATTTTCTCTGCTTTGGGTCTGGCTACCGAGTCCACAAAGAAAAGGGAATATAATGAACTGTTGGCAAAGTCTTATATATCAATTATCAAATATCAAATATCAAAAGGACAAAAGGTCAATATTAGTTAATCCATCTGATACTTTGAATACAAGCAAACAAATGTGAACATTATTAGCACAGGGTAATTTCAAGAGCCAAACCACAAATATTTGATCAAAACCAGGTGATGTTTTCAAATAATTGAAACCAGAAGTGATGTATGCATCGAAGAATTAGATAGAATACATGGGCTCCTAGACGGCTCTTCTATACGAGACAAGGATCTCAACACTCGCCGCTCTCGGTAGTAGTTAGGTTCGAGAAATGTGAAGCTCAGGATCATTCTTGGAAAGATCTGTTTCACAAAGTATGAGACAATCACGATACAATATGGAAAAGTTTGAAAAGGAACATTCTGGTCTATTGCTGTTTTAAACAAATTTTTAGCTTCAACTTTGTTGAGGCAATCAGACAGTCGGCTAAGCCCGAAGCTTGAAGAGTTTCATGAGACGGCCGTTAATTTCATGAAGGGATACAATAGTCACTTTTCGGCTACAGTGAAAGTCACATTGCCCTAAAGAAGTCACTCGCCACTCCCAATAGAAATAATCCAAACCTAATGCAAACAAAACTTCCATCATATTTTGTCTTCTTTCATTTGAATTCCATTAATGCGAAAATATCCCAGGACATCTTTAGCAAACAATCAAACAACCAAGACACCTCTTTTGAATTTTTGTGTCTCGCAATTTAAAGCGATCTGAAGGTGTTTTTTTTTTTGATAATGTTTGCCCAATTCTTGCATCGCTTGGCTCACATCAAGAGCTCTACAGAGTGGCCCTTCACTGTTGGTGTAATTGAAAGACCATCTTGATGCGGTGTTCATTTTGAGTCAGCTTTTGTCTGAAATAAACTTCACAGTGGCTTCATGAAAAAGGCTTATGAAAAGAAAAATTGTACTCTTATGAAACCTTCCCAAACAGGTGGTGACACAACGTGCGCAAGAGTCTCACTGAATCACACTGCAGATACACACCCTCAAGGCCGCAACAAGTCACACCCATAATATAGAAGGTCAACTCCATTAAAGATTCAATTCCCGAGAATGCGAATATCAGATCGACATAATCAGTGCCCATTGTGATTCAGATGGTCGAGATAAGATCTCATGATAAATCATAACCCATGGTCGACATCCGTACCTCCCACGCTGCAAACCAACATGACCTGTTGTCCCGGTGGCACCTCCTCTTTAGATCCAGTAGACGCCCCAAAAGAACCCAAACGAACCATAGGTTCCGTAAGCCTACATGTCTCGTCTTCGTCGTCTAGATCGCGCAATTCTCTCCGAAGGCACGGACTTCACCCCCATAGATTCCGACGACCAGGAACAGCTCATAGCGCACTTGGCCGAACAGAACAATGCCTCTCGTCGGTTTTTCTTGCGTGTGCTCGTAGGATCCATTCTAGTGGAGATCCCCATTTCTGTGCTTCTGATGCGGCTATCGGTAGGTCGAGCCCGCCCAGTTGCCTTGCTTCTTGTGTGCCACGTGTTGACGTTGATAAACTGTCTATACGATTTCCATCACCCAAGCGAGACTGGGGGAGACGTTTCTGACAGCGCTTGTGGTAGAAGTTTGGACGCAGAAAGGACGGGAAAATCCCGTACTCTTATTGCCAAACTTTTAGCTGTTGGAAAACTGCTTTTTTCTTTCTATGGCATCCTCACACTAAACACGGTGGTGCTTGTTCAACTTCTCCGCCAAGTGTATGTGTTGCATGGGTTCCAGGTCATGGATACTTTGCTTATTCTTCCAGTAATCAACATTATTGCTGTAGCACTTGTCAGAAAGTGGTACGGCGATATTTCAAGAGACATTCGTGCGCTCCATGGTCTCAAGTACAAATTCAAGACCGCATGAAATCGGCCCAGAATTTGATTTTAAGAAATTTGAGTGAATATTGACAAAGCGGCATTTTTTGTCCAAATTTCTTTTTTTGGGTGTGTGTGTATGTGTGTGTTGTTTTTAGGACTTGGATTGTGATTTCGAAGTCCAATCGCCTGATCTCCGTGGGTTTTTTATTTAATTATCACTCCACAATTTTCTTGGCCGCCCACAAATTAGCGCAAAATCATCATGTCTTGATTTACTGGTGTAGGTGCAAATCCGCACCCGCAAGGGCTCACCGGATTTCGGGAAGTCGCCACTTATTCTATTCTTAGTTGGCCGTCGATTCTGGCTTCTTCAACGTGGACGCCAGTCTGTGGCCATCCAGGCTGTTTCTTTTGTGTTGAATATTTTGATGAAAACATCTGCTCAAATTAGAGCTTTTCAAAGTGGGAATTTACTAAACTCACTTCCTCATGATTGAATACTTTGGTGGAACCAAAGACAGAGCGTGAGATTACAAGCACGCACAATAAGTGACGCCAATCCATGAAGCCAGTCGGAAATCAAAATAGTGGGCGAAGCAGTGAAACAATGGGCTGGTCCCTGAGTGAATCAACCCCTCTTTCACTATTCCGTGGGTGATTGTTGGCGGCTCGATCTTCAAACCAGTAAACAAGACATGAATTACGTGCACAATGTGACGTGTGTATGCAAACCGCCCCATGTATGAGAATGTTGCAACGGAGTGGTGGTGTTAGGGCCCAGTGCGGTGGCATTTCGTCGCATTTGGTGGAAATCGGTCACCTGTTGCTCGGTTACAATACACGGGCAAGAATTAGTCGGTTCTGGCTGTTTCAACCCCGACGCGTGGATTTGCCCTGTGGTTGGAAGGATCCCGGAAATGGATTGGAGAATGAGCACAATGATGTGTTTTTGTATACATTCTGGACCGCCTGGTGACAAAATGGATTGAGAAAACTGCGCACCTGCAGGAAGGTGCTCTGAGCTTCCTTTAGAGCATTCCACAATACTATTGTTGGACAATTCTGGAAGCCCTGTTTTATCAATTGCATGCGAATGAAAACACAACCTTTTCTCCCAACCACCAAAACAAGGAAATAGCCCATTGACTTTTAAAAGATCACGACTGATCGGCAACACCTTCACTTGGCCGAAGCTAACCATGTATTCCACGTGTCAGGTGCAGCTCGGCTACGCACGTTTTCGAGCCGCATGCACATCCTTCTCACAAAAAAAAAAAAAGAGGCGATGAGACGCTGTGAATTTCATAGAACCTCTTGGAATATCGTGGGCCCGCCACATCTAGGGCTAGCACAGTCTTGGTAATGTGCAAAACCGAGCAAAGGCCTATTGAAACAAGGCGTCGAATCAGGAAGTTCAATTCGCGTTGGGAGGTCGAAGAATGTTAATAGAATCATAAGCCTGTGGTACACGTACCCAAGCACGAATCTAGAACCTTTTGCCGAAATCGGTCGTCCCCACTGAATTAAGATTCGAGGCTGCCCGCAGCAACATTGGAATGAATTTGGAGAGAAAAAAAAAATAGCCGCGAAAAAAATAGCCGCAAAAAAATCTTCGTTCCGGTGCCCCTCACCGGGGGTGACGCAATTTGTTGATTTCCGGGGGTCCCTGCCCTCGTGGCGGTAGTAATGGTGGCAGCAAATGGTGGCAGTAAATGGTGTCATTGTGACTCGAAGCTGCAAGAACCAAGCAACGCTTGTGATGCCCGAAAACGGATCCACAATGATCGAAGGCTTGGCGGGATCGTTGATGATTTCATAATTTGGCTTTTTAGGGTGTGAAGGCATTTTTGTTCCAGGTGTCTGGATTAAGGTTTACCTCCCCACAATCTGTGACTTCACTGTTCATCACTGTCGAGATTGTTCTAGGACATTCCGGAGCCTTCGAAAGAGGCGACGCGCCAGCTTTATTTTTTTTTTTTTTTTGTATTTTTTTTTTTGTATTTTTTTTTTTGTCAGCCCTAAGGTGAAATTGTGCGAAGAGCTGAAGTGCAGTGCGGAGTAACGTACGAGAGGGCCTCTATACGGGAGCGATTGTTTCACATGTGTTTCACCGCCAGCGGCTACGTAAATTGATAGTATAATAACGTTTGCAAAGAAAAACAATGTGAAACTTTGGTGGCTTCAATAAGCGGTGCTTTCTCCCTTTTGGGTATGGACAAGAATGTGTGCAAAAGACCCAGGGGAAGAAAATGTTGGGCAGCCACAGTATGGCGGCTGGGTCCACTCGGCCGGAGGATTGAGCACGGCCGAACAATGAATAAAAAAAACGAGAGGAAAAAAAAAAAAAAAAAAAAAAAAAACAATCAGACATTTTGGCTGCGATTGCACTTGAACCCCGTGCCCAAAAATTTTGCATGCAAATCCACAGTGGCTCTCAATTATAATGCATGATTCCAAAATCTCCATTCCAGTACGGGACCTTTCCCACTTTCATTCCAAATTAGAGCAAAATTACGGAGAGAAAAATTGGTGTTTGGTCCAAACTCCAGCCATGATCATACTTGGGGTTTGGTTGCTTGGGTTGCTTGGGTTGCTCGTTAAGCTTGCTACGGATGTTGATAAGCCGGACGGAAAAAAGGTCGAGGCTTCCAAATCGCCCCAGCGCCTCCGGACCCCGCAAAATAAAAATACCCTAATACAAGGAACAAAAAAATACCACCGGGTCGGTTTTCAAAGAAACTTTCTCATAATGCGCAAATACACCGAACGTATTCAGCAACCTGAGAACCGGGGTCGGGGCCCCACGAGGGGGAGGAGTTTGGGAAGACGGGAGGCGTGGGTAGCACGCAATATCCGAGGTGGTGGTAGGCATCGGGGGAACGGGCCCGCGCGCAAATTTGCGCATAACCACCGTGGTGGATCCTCCGGTGGATCCCCCGGTTGATCTCCGGCTAATCCCCCCGGTATCCACACCTGCGCACATGGTTGCCCTCGGATATTGCGTTACAATATTACACACTTCTAGATCTTCTATAAATAAAAACGTGACACGGCGCAATACTCATATATAATCAGCGCATGGCACCAGTTTTTTTTTCACTTTCATTTTTACACCAGTTTTTTTTTGCAACACTTCAACAATCAACTATTATTCTCCCTGCTTATACAGCGCTCATATAGCAGCTCAAATACCTTAGCAGAGAACATATCCATCAGTCTTGATCTATTAGACGACAAAAAAAAAACGACTTCTTAGGCACATCCAGAGTATCATAAAGCCATCGTTTTTAGCCCAACCTTCAAGGCACAATTTCACAGACACAAACTCACACACACACACAATGGAATCTGACGCTTTCAACAGTTACTGCATCACCTGTGATCAGTTATGCAGCGAAAACTCTGTCTACTGTTCCCACGAATGCAAGGAAAAGGACGAACAACAGTCGCTGGCTATTCTACAATCGTTTAATGCTGATATTGTATCGCCATTGCTCACGCCTTCCTTATACCAGCAATCGCAAAACATGCCTCTTGCAGAGACCATTGGCTCGCCATTGCTACTACCCGCAAGTGTCCATGGAGACTCTGGATTGACAGACTTCTCCTTGAACTACTCCATTAGCCAGCCCTTGTCTCAGAACAAGGCCATTGCATCCACATCTCAAAATTACCGCTTATGGTTGAGAGGAATGTGATTTATGGCATCACCATACAAAAAAAGGAAAAAAAATCATTCAGTTCTCAACAAAAAAAAATCGGAAAAGATTGAAAAAAAAAAAGCAGAAAATCTTTTAAGCTTCCACAAAATCGGAAATTGAAAACAGAGATGACTTATCTCGACAGCATGAAAAAGGTTATAAAAAAATAATTTGGGCTTCATTAGGTAAATAGGGTATAATAGAAACAAAAATAATCATTCACTAGAAAATTAGACTGGTAGATATTTTGGATGCCTCAAGACGAAATGTTGGGATGGATGAGATGGGCCAAATCGTAATTGTGAAAAAACCCTGAAGCATAAATCACGCATCTCGGTATTTAGCGTGGCAACATGCCTGGAGGGGTTTGAAAAGGCCCTTTTTGAAAGGCCCCTTTACGATAAACATTAGCGTGTTTTCTCGTGATGACTTGACATGTAACTCTGCATATACCTGGAGTGTTCCAGGTTCCGCCGCACGTGGAGGGCAACTAAACCACGATGCAGAGTTTGCGCCACGTTTTCACGCAATGGGCTAGGCGCGAATTCCGGGAGCAAGTGCGAAAACTTGGGGAAGTCCGCGTATACGGAAACATCGGCATAAACGAGGTACTAAGTTTGAGCCACGCATGAGTTCCGAGGTCTCGCAAACTTTGCTTTTTCTCTCTCCAGCGAGGCCCGGAACTCTAATGTTTTGCATTCCCCTAATTTTGGCCCGAATTGACAGGAAATGATGAGCCAAGCCAAGCCAAAAAAAAAAAAAAAAAATGGATGTAAAAAGTAAAATGTCAAATTCCCTGATGGGTTTAGTCACTGAAATTCGGGAATTTTGCTTTCATCCGCCTTGGTTTTCTATCACATCTCCTTTCCCCCTTCTGGAACAACTGAAGCAATTTCGAATTTCAAAAAAAAAAAAAAACACGAAATCCAACCATGCCAAACGTGTCAATTTGCTGAAGGCATAATTAAGTGTCTGTGATGCCGCTTAGTGAGCCCTAAGAGACTATGCGGTTAGCGTGGTGTGCGCGAAAATTGCCCCTATCTGGCCACGTTGGGCCTGGGCCACGTTGGCTGGGGCCACGTTGAGTCAGACCCACGTTTAGCCAGGCCCACGTTGGGCAAAAGACGCGCCTTTGGCCAAAAAAAAAAAAATAACAAGCCTTGTGCGGGCGAAAAATGTGCGAAAACACCGAACCGGCTTTTCCTCCCTTGGAATTCTGTTCTCCCCAGCATAGTCTGCAATAGCCACATGAGACTTCACGCAAACTTGATATATTTGACCATTATCCCATTATCATAAACCTCCAATGAACTCAGGGCTAAGAATCCTAAGCTTTTATAACACCGGATATTCCATATGTGGCTTGTATCGGTGATTTTCCAAGAGAACAAATGGCAAATTTTGAAAGATTTGCAGCCAGAACCTAGAGGCGGGTATTTAGACTTTTTTCGTTTCTGGTTTTGTGTTCTTCTCTTTTTTTTCTGAAACAGACCTCTTTTTGAAACCCAAAAGATTTGTTCTCGAAGCTATTATAATGGTAGTAGGTATTTCTAGGTGGCTCTTAGGAGAACATGGAGATTTTTGAGGCAAGAAAAGATTCTGACCCAAAAGATTCTGGTTCAGGAACTGTGTGCCGTGGGCCAAGTGGGTGGGTCAAGCGGGTGGGGGAGACCAGCAGGGCCTCTTTCGCACCCAACTTCCCAGTAGAGCATGGACATCCTCCTATTAAGAAACACCGGGTTCAATTGGGCACAAAGAAACAAAAGAAAAATATGAGAGCATATAAATCTTGCCTTTTCTGAATTACAAAAAAAAAAAAAAAAAAAAAAAAAAAGAGGAAGATGAAGAGTGAGTTCGGGGCAGAAAAAAAGGGGAGAAGAAATCTGTGTGGTCAGTCACTGCCGGTCCCTGAAATCACCGCGGCCCTATCTAGTTAGTGTCACAAGACAGCTTCAGAACCATTGAGGATCTAAGCTCCAAAACAAGGTGTTAGAAAATTCTTACATTTGAATTTTTTTTTTTTTTGACTCTTTTTCAATCCCTAGACTACACATTTCATAGTCGGCTTATTTACCCATACAAGGAAATTGTGGCTGTGAAGGAAAAGCGTGGATCAACCTCACCTGTGCTGCGCACGCAAGATTTTCATCCTAACTGTGCGAAAAAAAAAAATGACAATCACTACGAGAAGCAAAGGATTTGTACCTCCAAGAGAATAAAGACAAACATCGCTTCAATCCTGGTTAAATGTTTGGTGCTTTTAAATCTACTCTTGC
Organism: Metschnikowia vanudenii; assembly: GCA_030583145.1. Taxonomy (NCBI): domain Eukaryota; kingdom Fungi; phylum Ascomycota; class Pichiomycetes; order Serinales; family Metschnikowiaceae; genus Metschnikowia; species Metschnikowia vanudenii. The sequence continues at coordinate 19,091 of JAJMHT010000121.1, forward strand.
TGCCCAAGGAGGATACCTTTGGAAAAAGGCACCCCGGATCTCTGTGCCGCAGAAATCCCGCATGAAAGAGAGAATGAGACTCGTGGATAACAACATCGAGGTGTTGTACCAATCGTTGAAAGTGCAGAATGCTGAGACCACCAACTGCAAGAAAATTGATAATCTCTACTTCAACTTGCCCCGTGAAAAGGACATGAAGATTAAAGACAAGTACACCACGTTCGACAAGAAGGTCAAAGGGTACAGAAAATCCGTGCACTTGGTACCAAAATGGACTAAGACCACCTTTAGAGAGAACCCAAAGTACTTCTAGGCTTTCTGCTGAGTTTTTTTGGGCTTCTTCAACCCGCCACATCATTCCCACCTGGCCTCTCGGCCATTTCCAACACACAGATTCCTCGCATGATCTGGACCTGTTAGCATATGTACATAGTATTACTTTTTTTTATATTGCATGCCCGATTACTACTCGCGAAGCTCCGGTTGAATTCTGGGCTGTTATCTTCCTCTATTGAACTCTTTAGACTAGAATTATCGCAAAAATGTTCAATTAGAATGGCGATTCAAGACCCAAATACTAAAATTTAACCCTTTTTTTATCCTTCTGGGTATAGCCGAGCTGAGATGTTCATTAATATTACAACTTCTTAAAAACTGTCTATATGTATCTCTTTCAGTTTAGATTTATCGAGTCCATGAGCAGCAAATGATTTCACAGCAACCAATTCAAATCACGGTCTGTATTAATGAACATATTCATAGTTTTAGCTGGGATTTAATGAGTAAGCTTCATCAAAGGATGATGTCTATATTGACTTGGTCTCTTTAATGTCTGTCTGTATTGTTTTCCTTATAAACCTTCTTCTCTTAAAGCTTCTTCTCTTAAAGCTTCTTCTCTTAAAGCTTCTTCTCTTAAAGCTTCTTCTCTTAAAGCTTCTTCTCTTAAAGCTTCTTCTCTTAAAGCTTCTTCTCTTAAAGCTTCTTCTCTTAAAGCTTCTTCTCTTAAAGCTTCTTCTCTTAAAGCTTCTTCTCTTAAAGCTTCTTCTCTTAAAGCTTATCTTGCAGAGCTTGTCCTTACATAGTTCAGGTCAGAAAAATAGGCCAGGTTATCTCCAGATTTACCCACCTGAAAGAATGATCGGTAGCTTGAAGCGTCTTCGTCCAATGGTCTATGGCACATCCGTAGCGCCTATCTGTTCCCAGATGTAATTGCTGATGAAATAATCCAGAAACTTCGGGTCCACATCAAGAACCTTTGCGGAGTCACTAGTCTCGTTGAAAATGACAATCTTGTCGTTGGCCTCCAGCACAGCCTCCTCGATATGGATTCCAAACTTCTTGAAAAGCATGATCTTCATCGTCGTCGAGCTAAGGTTGGACGTGGCTGTGGCTGCTAAGGCCAAGCGCTTTTGCTCTATGAGCTCGGCCTCATCGTGGGCCATTTGCATTTCTGAAGCTTGCATTTGTGTGATGGTAGTCTCGATCTCCGAGAGCTGTTTGGCCAAGGCAATCTTCTGTGTATCTAGAAGCAAGGTCTGCTCGTGGATTAAGCTGAAAACATCGCTTTTTCCCGCACTTGCGTCCCCGCGGGTGCTATTCTTGGTGATTTCGTCATCCAGGAGATGTAGTTGTGCTATCACATCCAGAGTGGGTTTTTTTAGGTGGTTAATTTCCGCTGTCACCGTCCTTAGCTCGGCCTCTAATGCTGCCACCGTATTTGCGAGGCGTGTTTCCTCTTCGTTCCAGAGCCCATAGAGCCGGCTACCCAGTTCGTTAATTCTGCCTATACTTGCCACATCAGGCTGGGTCTCAAACCCTTCAATTGCCAGGTAAATAAGCGATTCGGGGGTTTCTTCCACCATGTTCAATGTGAAAGATGACGTTTGGGGTATATGACGTTTTGGGGTATATGACGTTTTGGGGTAAAATGACCCAAGAGTTTGATGATTTTTCCACTGTCTATATGTGTAAGTGCGCGTTTCTTTCTCGAGATCCTGCTCGATGAGTCTGGTTATTGTTTTAATAGCAAAGCACCGTGCTTTTTTGGATGTTGTCTGTGTTTGGGTTTCTTTATGGTAGCTGGTGTAGGAGCAGCAGAGCTTCGCGTGGATCAAAATATTGGCTTGTGTGCAGTGACAGCTTCTTACAGCGATTTTCAGAGACCAGGTAGTTCAAGACGAAGTGTTTTGCGTTGAGTGTGTTTTGGTTGTAGAAATTTTAGGTATAGTTTTGGATATAGAAGTTTTTGGTTTGGTTGTTTTTGGTTTGGTTGTTTTTGGTTTGGTTGTTTTTGGTTTGGTTGTTTTTGGTTTGGTTGTTTTTGGTTTGGGTGTTTTAGCTTTGGGTGTTTTAACAATAGAAGTTTTATCTATGTAACTTATAACTATGTAACTTTTACCTCAGTATTTCACCTAAGCAGTTTGCAGCTATGAGAGTTTTTCCTATTTAAGTTTTTCCTATTTAAGTTTTTCCTCTTTAAGTTCTTCCTCTTTAAGTTTTTCCTGGAATATTTGGTCTAGATTTTATTATTCCGGTTGCTTACAACGCAAATCAGATACTCGAGAGGAAACCTCGCTATACCGACTGGTATCTGGTTCAATGAGAACTGGTGGACGCCATGGATGTACCTGAGCTGTTTCGGCAAACTTTCGAGCCTTGTAATGTTATTTTTGCCTTTTAGAGCTAATTTTTAGCGGAATTTTTCTCGATCTGCCGTTTTCAAATTTCATGGGATGAAATTCACTATTAATGTGATCACACAACATCGTGCGGTCCACCAGCAAAATACGGCGAACTCTAAATTAGGACAACTTCACTTCACCACCACCACCACCACCACCACCAAGCAAGCACGGAATTCAGCCTCCAAGGTGTATCAAAAGATTTTGTTTTTTATTTTTTCTGTGTCTTTTTGAATCATTTTTTTTTTTTTTTATTTTTTTTTTTCATCAAACCGGCCTTTGGGCGAAGATTACTCGAAATACTGGTTATAATGATGAACGTCATGTAAATGAGACATTGAATGCACTGACCCACAGCTCAAAACAAAAACCACTCTTGGACTTAAACAAGTCTGCGAATCTTTTTTTTGTTTTTTTTTTTCTTTACTTTATATATTATCTAAAATTATTTACTAAAAGTATTATTCAATTTGTGGACCCTTAAATTGCCGACGCTGCTATGAATAATCTTGTGCTGGACAAGGTTCGCGAGTCAGACGTGCCCACTGAGAAAGAAAAAAAAAAAAAAAAAACCAGCTTGGGTCCTTTAAATGCATTTACGGGCTCAGAATTTTCCATCAACTGTAAAAACACTTTCTAATGAGTGAAGTGGTTCGCCGACAGATTATAAAGGTTATGTTTTCTTGGTATGACTATTTTTACTTTCTGTTTATAAGGTTCTTCACTTTTCAATGGATGCTCATTTCTTTTGGCAACTCTGTTGTTTTCCTCCAAGTTACTAATTTAGATCCTAATTTAGATCCTAATTTAGATTTTGCCACTTTACTGCCACTACCTTTTTCTCCTTTTTGAGGATCCTTCAACGGCTCCAATAAATTTATCGTGTTGATACTGCTTTAGAACTTTGAAAAAAAAAAAAAAAACACCAAAATGTGCACCCATCATGGCACCCATCATGGCACCCACCATGGCAATAACCGGTGCATGTATCGGTATAAGAGTACAGTAAAACCCTTCTAATTCGGAAACAACTATTGCACAAGAAAATTTCGGAATTGCGGGAATCGGGGTTTTTTTAGTGCATACTGACCCATCGTGCATATGAGTAGTGTATAGAGATATTATATGTACACCCGGACTGTATATAGTCATTCAGCTAGGAGATGCTATTCTAAGTTCCAGCCGGTTTCATTAAGCGTTTCATAACTATGGTAAGTTTGGAACCATACGTTAATATGTTGCGTGCGTCCAACGCTTAGTTGTAAAAAAGATCTTTAGGGCTTTATTTAAGGAAACAATTGGTCAATATTCTAATCTTCTTCATTCAGCGAGCCTTCTTCATCCAGAGACCACATGTATAGATCGTCATCCAGGGAAAACATCACGGAATCTTCTTCACCCAGAGACAAGTTCACGGGCTCTTCCTCATCCAGACACAAATTCACGGGCTCTTCTTAGCTCATTCCAGGCATTTGCCTTCTAGAAAATTGTAGGAGAGTTGTGATGTCTGAAGAAGGGCCGATATTGGTTGCACTCCTCGGCTGCCTGCTTGACTCATAGAAGCTAGTTTTTTTACATGCTTCTACGTAAATTGGCGTTTTAGTACATTCAAAGCATCACCCGAGGATTATTGGAGGTAGAACATCAACTTAGACTCTGGTTTTCCTAAACCCTCACCACCGAACTTTTTCGAAAATTATGTCCGAATTAGATGAAAAGCGGGGTTTTCCAAAAAATGGGGGGTTTCACCATACAAAATATTACATATGCAGGATTTATGCACGTTTATGCACTCGTGTCCGAAATACATAGAAGGCCGAAAAAACGGGGCGCCGATTTAGAAGAGTTTTACTGTACAACTTCTCACTTCAGAAAGCACCACCATGCTCAACAAACATTTCACCACCAACTTCCTATTCTCATACTCCCAGCCCCCAAAATATACCAAAGCAGCCAAATCACCAAGAAATCCCCAAATCATGAAAATTCAATCACCCCAAAGCACCCCAAAAAAAACCGCCGGTTCTCGGTCTCTATCCAGTATTCTAAGAGGACTGCACACACTCCATGGCACGACTGAGAAAAACACCTCCACTACTTGTCACACCCGTTATCGGAAGTACTCCTCCCTTTGTATATTTGTAAGCCACGTCTTTTGTACCGCCAAAAGCCCCATGAGTAAACAGCCCTACGACAACAGGGAGCTTCCCACCAACCCGAACTTGCCTGTTTGGGTGCTAACTCCGAAAGAGGAGCAGGTGATTTTTGAACGGTGGAGAAAGAAGACTTTTCAACGATGCGACGATCTTATCCGGGCGTATGTTGCATGTTCCAATAGTTACGAGAGTCCTATGGAGGCGATGAAGATCTGTGAGGGCGTCAATAGGGCCCAGTTGGACTGTGTGGCCAAGTACCAGACGATGGAGTACTTGGACCAGGAACGAGACATTTTGATAGCAGACAAGAAGTTGAAGCAGAAGATATACCGGGAACGCTTGGCTGCTGCACAGGCAGAAGCTGCTGCAAGAAATTCCAGTGGGAAAAGTTCTGGCGAAAACAGCTCTCTGCAGTAATTTCATGGGTATTGCTTGGCTTGGCTTTTAAAGTGAGCTTAGCGCAGGTTTAAGTGTAAATAGCAAGAAAATGTAATAGATAAAGGAATTTCGGATAGGTGCATCGCACTGGTGGACTTTACACGGAGGTATTGTTGTATGTTGGAAAATGAAAGAAGACTTGAGTATAACTTTGACGTGATTCGATTGCTTTTGGAATTCACATCGAGAGATGGCAATTAAACACTAGGCACCATGCTTGAGTTCTTCCTTTGGGACGTGCAACTTTTCAGAAACTATTGTTTGTCATTACCAGAAGGTCTATTGTATTGCTTTCCTTTAAGTTTAGTAGGATGCCTTGTGCTCTTAGTACTTTTCTCTCACAGAAATCCGATAAAATCCAATTGCTCAGAGTATGTTGGGGCTTTCAGTTTGTCATAATAGTCCAAACACAGTCGGCGCATCATCTCTTCTCAGGAGAGGCTTGCTTGGGAATTCTTATCTTGCTGCTCTCTAAAAAAAGGGGAATCCCAAACAATAACGTTTACATCGCTAGGACTTTCATTATATTCAAAAGAATAAAAATATCCTCTTCAATCAGCTCTCTTGCATTAGCATGTGCTCATAGAAACAACGTACGACCACACATAATTTGCCACATTGAAATAAGTTCATACGCAAGCAATCTTCCACCAGACGGATCTTTGACGAAAAAAATCATTAATTCGTCAAAAGAGCCAATGAAAATGTAAGAAATCCAGCCATTCGTTGCTTTATTTGTTTTAAAACGGCCCCATAAATTATAATTTGCAAATAATTGGTTGCCTCCTCTTGACCTGACTAAAGAACAGCACAAAAGAAGTGGTCCTCGCTATAATGACACTTCAAGAAAAGGCCCAACAGGCCATATTATTCATGTCATTTCCTCTGCATTATGTTCAGAGTCCATGCCTCCATTGTAGATGTTTCCAAAAACCAGATGACTTGCCATGAAAAGAGCCCCATGCATTATTCCAAGCTGTTGGATGGACTGATTCTGAATGCAGGTATCCTTGACTAAAGAGTCCAATGCAGTTATGTTTGCGTGGAGTATTGCCGCCTGTTCGCTAAGCTGACCCATCTGCTCCCTCTTTCTCTCATCAAGAGACATTTTTCAATTTGTCAGGAAAAGACGCGTGTGTGTTGTGTTGGATATGGGTGTTTTGTGCACTGTTAATGTCTTAGCATGGATCATTGTTTTCGTTTTCCCGGTGCACGGGTCTGTCCTTTTCGACCCTTTGACGTCTCCCCCAGAGGCAAGTATAACCGTGTCAGGCAAATCACGGCAGTAAAAGAATATGAACAATAATAAAGGGACCAGAGAAAGAATTGGGGTCTTTCGGTCTGGCAGTAACTTATCTCAGAAACTGTTGGTGTGGCGAATATCCTGTTTCGTTTCGTGGTAACATTGTTGTATCCATCAGTGCATGGTCCCATGCCCGGAGCCCCAACTGTGCGTGGATTCACGTCTGGGTTTTCGCTTAAGCATGTAGTTTTTCTTTGATGTGAAATAGGTCAGAACACACTCATTCCCCATTAAGCAAGTGAAAAAGAAAGCATGAAAAAAAGAAAACAAAGGAAGGAAGGAAGGAAGGAAGAAAGGAACAAAAGTTAGGAGACTTATAATCACCATTGAAGTCAACACAATCCTGGGGACACCAGTAGGATCTTCTGTGAGCTTTTTTTTTTTTTTTTTCAATCGGCAGTCGCGGCACTGGCCCCGTGACAAGAAAAAACTTTGGCCCTGATTCTGGCGCTGGCTCCATCTTCCCCATAATTTCTTCACTCATTCTTTCTCACGATCACACCAGGAAGGAAAATAAATCCTTCCCATAGAAAAAAAAAGCTACGAAAAAGCCCGGAAGATTTTATCCGAATCTCAAAAAAAAAAAATTCAAGATAAAAAAACTTCCATCAAACACCTTTTCGCTTAGGACTTTTTCATAAGAATATCAGAAAGCCGCTTTTGCCCTCCAAATAGAGAACCACCCTGTCAGATCATCCTCGTTGGTTTTGGTTTTGATGGCATAATAGTGAAAGTCTCATGCCATCCAGCCCTAGTCCCGCCCCCGTCTCCGACCCGCCCGGACTCAGTAATACCCCTAGGAACTCCACAAACACGACAAATGCAAAAGATTCGGCTAAATCGGTTAATGGCACAGATAAGCCTGTAAAAGTATCGCCTCTAAAAAATGCATCCTCTAATTTACTGACCAATTTGCGGGCGACGTCACAGACGACCTCCCATGGAAATTTACACGCCAATCCACACGCCAATCCACACGCCAATCCACATGATAACCACCATGTCAATCCAAATGGTAACCCTCATACCAATCCACGTGGTAATTCCCACGCGAACATGAATAGTGGAAACCTTATGGCACGCACCAGTCCCGGGGTTGCTGCAAATATGAGACCCGGCGTAAAACCGGCCACGAAGCCCGGGTTCAGATCCGGGCCCACCGGAACTTTACTGTCCCCGGCACTAGCCCTTTCTTCCCTTCATAAACCGGGGTTAATGTCTTCGGCATCACCTGCCATGGGTCCAGCTCCCCCAAAATATGCCAAAATCCAACCGGCGATTGCAATTAAGCCTAAACCTTTGGCGACAGCTGGTTCTTCTTCTCCTGCGGGGACAGGCCAAACCAAGTCTTCATTCAACCCACGGTACCAGCCATGTCTGTCGCTGTCGTCATTGCCTTCCCTGGCACGGACTCAAGAAGAAACAGCCGCTAATATCAATACGCTGAAAACCTGGGTGCTTCCGCCCCGACCACGCCCAGGACGCAAGCCGGACGAACGAAAACTGCTGTCTCATAAAAAACACAAGCTTCTGAAACGTGGTGAAGTCGCAGCACTGCTGCTAATGACAGAGAAACCCCCTCGTTTGGTGCATCTGGTCCTGCTGCTGCCACCACCCAACTCAGCACCCTCGACCCCCAGACATAGCGTCTCCTCTACTGCTTCCGTAGGTACGCCCGTGGAACCAAGTCGAGGCACATTATCGAGAAGCAAATCTGGAATAGCCCCTGCGGCCATCCCACCCACATCTTCTCCGGTATTAAAGCGCGAACAGCTACCAATAGTCTCGTCCAAGACGTGCGGACCTTCGGGCACTGCCCAGCCACCCGTGCCACTGCAACGCGTGACAGAGCTCCAGAAAACTTATCTAGCAAAATTGAAGGAGCAAGAGTTGGTGCAGAACTACATTGACATTCTCACGAATCAGATCAAGGAGCTAAAGTTTGTGCAGAGTGGTGTGATCACCTTTGACGCGTTGAACACACAACCGCCCACGAAACATCGCGTACCATCGCTGCCTGCCTCTGACCAGTTAGATCACATCAACAATGTGCGTGATTTGGATGCGTTCTTGGCCCATCTTACCACCCAGTCGAATGTCATTCACAGTGTAACGAAGAAGTTTGTCGGTGATTCGCTGAAAGAAGGTTCGCATATACAGCTGCAGATTAAGCACTACCTTGACCTAAAAACCAACAAATTTGGCGCCAGATCTCAGTTGTCCCGTACAAGCGACACAATTGATCATACGGGGTTAGGTTTCCTTGATCATGTCTCAATGGTTCCAGACCACGAGCTTATCAACCCTGCCTCCCCGGATACGCACTTATCAATTGAGCCACACTCAGTCTCTTCAAACAACTCTGATGCGCAGCAGCCAGAAGGGCAGACAGGAAGCTCAAAGGCCAATTCGTTCTTTACATCAGGGTTTCTCCGTCCTCTCAACATGAACTTATTTGAACAAGAAGAAGGAATAATAAACGTGGACATCATTAACGAACGAGATCCATTCTCTGGTAGCGTGGGATCGATCGAGAAAAAGCGGCCGGATTCCGTGATTGATGGTGATACAGAAGGTTTGAATGGCGCGCCTGAATTCAAGCAACTCAATGTGAAAGGAGCAAAGAAGATTGGTTGTGGATTTTGCACGGGCGAGACCCCATGTCTCTGCTTCGATGCGGACGGTATTTTCGGTGAAAAGTGATATTGAGGCGGCTTCAATTTAGCAAAGTAGATGAAGTGATGTAAGCGAGTCTTGCTGGAAAAGTCTGCCACACTGCTTCGAACTACTAAATCCCTACACACAACTTGAAAGAGAAAGGTACGTGTTTGAAGAAAACGCCATTTGAGACATAATATAGGGGAAAGATACCATTCACAGAACAGGAGAGAACAAGAACTAGAAGAATCCGATAGAAGGAGATTAACAGAGAGCAAGAAAATCGTATAGAGAAACAATTACGCGAACAAACACCTCGGACAATGTCTAGAAGTGCACCAGCGTTAATATCATTCAATTGAATATATGCTTCAGTGCTTAAATACAAAAAGTTTCCGTCCCCATATGCGGAGGTTCCACCTACCAAAAGATCATCCACGAGCCAAACACAGCAGTGGCGGCCACAACGGCGTATCCAGTTCTGTAGACGCCGGAAATGGTCAACTCTTTACCCAAATCCCACACAAGATGTCTGATTCCGTTGAAGGAGTGAAACACGAAGGGGAAGGCCATGGCAGCCTTTGCAGCAAGCTTGGCGGCAAATGGCAACGTGGCAAATGCAGAGACAAGTACGCTAGAGTCGAAAGGAATACTGAGGAGAGAGGTGGCAGCGTAACCACAAGTCAACGCATAGAAGGCACCAGCCATAGCCACACCGGTGATTCTATGGAGAGATGACAAGATCATGGTGATTTGTGGGGTGTAAATGGTCAAATGTGGGGAAACAGGACGGTTTTTTCTCTGGTTGACAAGAAGTTCTTGCTCCTGGTCATGGGAGACCTTGATAGTGGAGGTAGAGGAGGCTCTGAGAGCTCCACGAACACCGAAAGCGGTAGTTCTAAAGGGGGTCCTTGCGAGAGCTAGAAGGGGAGTTAGTAAAGAAGACAAAAATGGTAAAATCTGGGGAGAATGAAGATCTTAGGATAACGCTTCACCAAATTGCTTGTTCCTGTTTTTTTCACCTGCCTTTTGAAGGTCTTCTGTTGAGCATTTACAGGCCATTAAGGACGATATCCCTTTTTCTTCTACAACCGGTTTTCTCTTCTGGAACAGAGCCACCGTAGTGCACTGCTTCAATCCAAGGGATTCAGCATACACGCAAAGACAAATTTTGTTTGCGTTATGGGGTAAGTTGAAAAGTCGATACCTCCGGGTTGTCAAGTCGGTTGCTAAAGATATGGAAAAAGGTGAGGAAAATGTCCGCATCTCATCTGAAAACGCCACATAGCAAGATATTATCATTCATTTCCCCAAGAGCTTTCAAATCGGATGTTTTTGAGCCTATAGGGCCCATTTCACCAGGCTTTATTTATGGTCTTGAACACCCATCCTGATGGCAGGAAAAAAAAAAACACCGATGCAATTTGCAGGCAAAGAATCATTTGAGAATATTTCCTTAAGACTTTTTCTTTTCTTCCCTCATTCTCTTATTTTTCTAGCTATACATACGTCTCAAGCCAACACGGGAAAGCATTTTTGTGATGATGTGGGATGTGATGTAAGGGAAGATTAGATAATAATGATGTCAAAGTTTAACGTGAGGGAACCCGGGCCATGCGAAAGAAAAGCATTTCCGGGGTTGACAGTGCGGGAGCCAATGAGACGTGGGCAAATTACGCACGCGAAGGTGAGGATATGAAAAATGAACAATCTCCGGGTGTGCTTGCATCACGTGCACGTCACATGACCGGTCACGTGTGATGATTTATCAGATAGGAAAGGACAGAGCACCAGGGAAAAATAAGATTAAAGAGTGACTGAATTCAGGATGAGTGATTTCGCAAGGTGGGCCTTCTGACTTCTGTGTCTGGTGTTTTTTTTGGGCTTGCTGCTGGTTTGAACCGTGGTGTTTGGAACTGGTAAAACGAGTTGCACGAAACATGGAAGCATGGGTGATAACAAGACAGGAACTGGCGATCTCATTTAAAAAGCTGTGCAACAGGAACTTCTTCTTTGTTTGTCTTTTTTCGTCTTTTATTGTCTTTCGTGAAATTTCCCGTCCTATAATGATTTGTTCAATACTACTCCAGTATAGTAAAACATGTGCCGGAACACATCACGCGAGGTGTAAGAACAAATCCAACCTCAGAGTACAAAAAAACACTCGGACAATCTTTACCACTTCAGCTTTAAGAAGAAATCAAATTCTCTGTTGTAATTAGCATATTTGCTATTTTACCTTTTTGCCCAAGCATCTTGGAGTGGGCCTCACGATACTTGCAGCCAGAACTCAGTCTTACAAATTACGCCTCGGTATACGAAAAATGCCGATTTTTCGTGGGTAATTATCGTGAGTCGTTATCGTGTTTTGCAATTCTCGAGGCGTGCGTATCTTATTTTATAACTTCTGTGCAAATCTTAGTGTAACATAATCAATGTTTCAAAGTGGGTGATGTAATCAACAGATGGATTATTTAGTACGCGAATGAAGGTTTATAACTACTGGGAGTCTCTCAATAAACATATACCACACAGACTCAATTTTTTCAATGGACTCATCCATTTCTACTTCCAGCACTAATCTCACCAGCACTAATCTCGCCAGCACTAATCTCGCCAGCACTAATCTCGCCAGCACCAAACGTTTTTTCTTAACCATATAAACTGACAACCTTTTTTCGTAGGTGTGGTTCTTTTCTTCAGACTTTATTGCCAACTACTGAAGAAAATACCTTGTCGGTGAAGCCATTGCTCGGATGGACAAAACTTCTTTTGCGGGGTGATAAATCAAAAGGATGTCTTTTAATTTTTCTCAAATAATGTTCGCTAATCTTGTCTTAACTGTGGAGTAATTTTTAGATGTTGTAAAGAGAAGCTACGTATTATTTGGTGTAAAATCAGTCAATCAAGCTGAATAATTTGTGGTTTATCAACAAGAAAGGTTAAGAATACGATTTATTACGATTTAACAACACTATTCCGATGAAAAGTCGTCATTCGTTAATTGTGAAAGATCATCTTCATGTGGTGAATTTTTATTGATACTCACCAGAAATGACGAGAATGCCTAACACTTCCAGAACCTGAATAGCAAGTTAGCTTTTTTTAAGAAGTGTTCGATATCAGAGGCTTTAATCTTATTGCACCTGAAATTAATCCAGCCCAGGAGTTTCTTTTTAATCCTTATTGTTTCTGTAATACAAGTCGTTTTTCTTGTTAATTTGGAATCTCATAAACTTGCAGATACCTAATACCGTCAACTGGCATGCAATTCTCACTTACAAAAAGATGTTTGGGCTCTCGAGATCAAGACTACGAGACATTTGAATCATGATTTTTGATTGGCATAAGTGTCTTGTCATAGACTTCGTTTGGGTACTGTCCACAAGCAAATCGTCATAAAATCTTCACAAAATCTTCACAAAATCTTCACAAAATCTTCACAAAATTTTTAAAAGATCACAAAGTTTTTTTAAAAGATTATCACAAAATCATCACAAATTTTTAAAAGATTATCACAAATGTTTTGAAGGATTTTCACAGAATTACTTCACTGAGAAAATGAGGATTACCTTAGAAGACTCAGTCGATTCCTTTTCATTTACAAACACCGACACTCTGGGCCTCACTGAAGCTTTGGAACAATGCTTTCACCCCATCATGGTTTTTTTTAGTCATAAGCCAGCACACTTACTGTTAAGCACCAATAGGAATAGCTCAGGACCAGGAGGAATAGTTGAGCAAACGGGGATTTCATTTATCCCAGGGAAAATGCAATTCAACAAGCAATAAAGAATTGTGAAGCTCGGAAAACCATCACATCCACAGTGTTTTTGTAGGATTAGCCACCTTACATCAATTGGCTCACTCAAAAACAGTCTAAAGCTGGGGTTAAAATTACGTATCAAAGAAAATCTTGGGAAAGATTACTGTCAGTTCCTGTTTAGCTGGAACCCGGTTGTCTCCAACCGCTTCCCTATTCCACAAGAACTTAGTTGGCTCTTCAAGTGTTTCAAATATCAACCGCCAGGAGTCTAAGAATACTGACAACCGTGGGTTCGAGTAGGAGAGCTTTGCTTCTGATTTGAAGCACTGGGCTATCAGCCTGCTACTTCGTCAACCCTCTGTGATCGACTCAAAGGAGTTGAAGTAAGCTTCGAAAATTATTTTCGTCGCAATCATAAGTTAAAGGAAACATAGGATTCAGCTTTGTATTCTCCCTCTGGAGAGTCATGTTTTAGGAAAATCACCCAGGATTTTGTGTTTGAAACAAAAAACCCGATGTATTCTCCCGACATTTGGAACCACTCCTGCCCAAAACTTTTGCAAAACTTGACTACTAAAGTCTTCAAAAGGCCAGTAGAAGCTTTTTTTCATGTCTTTCTTGGTTTTTTATATTAAGGTTTTTTATACTAAGTGATGAAAAGGGAAGAAAATACCAAAACAACTTCCTCGTGAATGAATAAATGAAGTGCTGGAAAGTGTCACTATAAACTATAGCAGCACTGACAAAGATCTCTTTGGTTTTTTCAAGAAAAGAGCTGCAAGAGGGAAAGGAGAAGTGTCAAAGTCGTGATAGAATCCTAGTTACAAATCAAGAGTAAATTAATGGGGCCGGAAAAGGAGAATGTGTAACTGCGAAAGAGTGTACCAATTCGTAAGGATATACATTGCCACCTCTGATTATTTTAGAACGAGAAAAACTTTGCAAATAACTTGGCTTGGGCCTTGTCCATAGGTTTCGAATTTCTCTACGACTTCCTTGAGTTATTCCGAGAAGCACAATAAAATTCATTCAAACAGTGTACTGTTACAACTAGCTTCGTTTGTGAGTACAGGCGGCTGAAAGAAAAGCTCTATTTCAGCTCTCATGTGTCAGTTCCAGGATATTTTCTGTAAGACGATCCTGAAAGATCCATAAAGCAACTAAATATCTGTATTTTTTTCAGTGTGTTGCTAAAAGAGTGTGTTGCTAAAAGAGTGTGTTGCTAAAAGAGTGTGTTGCTAAAAGAGTCTGTTTCTATTTATACGGGGCATTATATTCGCAACTTAACGGGCATTGACTGTAGTAGCTTTTGAATTCAACAATGAGTAACTTTAAACGACATGAGTGGCATGAAAACAGAGTTCTTTCCTTAAAAGCCTCTCTCAAAACAATTCCAAATATTTTCAGCTGAAAGAAAGATTGCACTCTCAGAAGAAAGTCCCACGGAAGTGGTCATACTGACAGTACTTAATTTCATAATTCTTACCGGCTCCACACAAAAAACAAAGGTTGGGGGACTCATTTAGCGGAAATTTAGAAATAGTTTTCCAGGCTTTCTCTCGGGAACATGAACAATAAATTTCCTTCTCGTTTGGTTTGGGAAACATTTACCGTAAAAAAGGCATTAGTGTCGTGAACTATGAACAATTATCAACAATTATCAATAATTATCAACAATTATCAACATATTATTACAAACCGCGAGTTTTTGAGCCCAGTACGTCTGACACCGTATCACCACTACCCAAGTAAAGACCCTTGTAGTGTTTTAGGGTTCTTTGTTTTAGTGTTCTTTGTTTTAGTGTTCTTTGTTTTAGTGTTCTTTGTTTTAGTGTTCTTTGTTTTAGTGTTCTTTGTTTTTGGGTTCTTTGTTTTTGGGTTCTTTTTTTATAATTTCCCCCAAATTTTCCTTGTTCCTCTTTAGAATATCCTTTTCCTATACTCTCCATTTCCTCCACTTGTCTTCGGTATCATTATTTTCGACTTTCTCACCCTACTTTATCACGCGTGCCGTATGCTCGGCCATGACTTTTTGGGTGCAAAAAACAAAACCACCTCCATGTTTGGCATGCGTAGCAAACACGCGGCAAACCCACCCACCCATTACATAAACTCATATAGATTTCTCTTATTTGGTGTCAATTCAGCAGAAATTCTTTCCTTTTTTTTCTCTTCGCTGAGGATTTGCTTCTCAAAAGTTGATAAAATTTATCAAAATAACAAAACTTGCAAAATTTTCTCTCTTGACACGATGAACTGGATCTTGCTTCTGGTGGCTTTCGCAGTGATATACCTCATTCGCCGCGTGGTGTTGCCTCCAAGCAACTTCCCCCGAAACATCCCTACAATTCCTTTTTATGTGGCTTTTATCCCGATTATCTGGGATTGGGACCAGGAACAGATCTTCAACCGGTATTTCCGCCGGAAAATCGAAACGTACGGTGCAGTAAACATGTACTTTGGCTCGCGGTGGAACGTGCTCATATCACGTCCGGAATATGTGGCACAAGTGCTTCGAAACAACGACATTTTTGAGAAGAGCGGTAACTGTGAAAAGATTCCGCATGCTGTGGTTCTGGAGTATCTCGGGGATAACATCATTTCCGCTGGAAATGTTAATTGGCGCATATACAGAAAGGTTGTGACAAATAGTATCCTATTTCCCGATACTGCAACTTTGGATGGCCGTATAAGAGATCTTGTTTCGCTGTTCACCGCCGAGCTGAAGGATAAAGGTACTGTGGTAGTAAATGATGTTCTCCAGCGGTTTTTCTTGGCTTCCATCGGCGATTGCATACTTGGGTGTGACTTGGATCCTCAAACAGACACCGACTCTATTCTTGAACGTATACGCTATTTGAAAAGCCAGATCTTTCGCCCTGTTTATATGGCCTTCCCCATTTTAGACAAGCTCCCGATCCCTAGCAGATTACGTGCAAAGGCACAAGTCAAGGAGTTCAAGAATTTGATCCGGCGTAAGATCCTACAGGAGAGAACCCCTGAAAACTATGACCGGCTTGGGCTGCAGTTGGCCATAGCGCAAGAAAATGGCCACTTGACCCAGAAACAGTTTGAAGACAATGCAATCATTGCGCTTGTTGCTGGACACGAAAACCCCGAGATCCTTTTGGCCAACGTGTTATATTTGCTTGCAAAGAACCCAAAAGTTCAACGGAAGTTGAGGTTTGAGCTCAACGGCGTTGATCATACCCACAAGCCCGATTTGCCATACTTGAATGCGGTAATTTTTGAATGTCTTCGCCTTTACCCACCCATTGGTCAGTTGGCCAACCGCATCACTAGACAAAATGTACGTCTAGGTAAAGACATTGTCATTCCCAAGGGGGTTTATATTGGGATCAATAATTTCATCACACAGCGCGACCAGAACGTCTGGAAAGATGCAGACAAATTTCTTCCTGAGCGGTGGGGTACCACTGAAAAAGATATTATGTCTAAATACACTTTAGCCAAAGGTAGATGTGAGCTCACGGCCTTCCACGGTCGTAACAGGGCATGTTTGGGTGAGAAATTTGCTTTAATGGAAGTGCGCAAAAGTGTGGTTGCCATCCTAGAAAGTTTTGAATTCCTGCTAGACCCTGCTTGGAAAGAGAAAATTACCCCAGCGGGTCCCATTTGGCCCGTGCAACTTTCTTTGGCTATCAAGAAATTGATTTAAGGGGTGTGTTTATGCTTTTACCACAGAGTGGGTATTTTAGAGACAAAAAAGTAGTTGGATCAATAAAGATGAAGGAAACAAAGACAGATGAAAGGTGTGAAAATAAAAGGGACGGTGGACCCTCCGAATCACCATTGAATTCAAATAATTACCTTGAGAATTTCATAGTCTAATTCAATATGGAAAAATACCAGACTCATTACTCTCTCCAAAAGAAGAATAAAGGTTCTAAAGTGGGGTAAAGAATGAAACTCTTGGGAGATTTTATTTTCAAAGCTTTAATATTCTTTTCACCAAATCCCACTTTCCTAGACTGGGCTTACAGTTTGCCAACTACATACAATCACTACATTCATAAAACTACTGTAGATTATAAATAAGCTTCCTTAAACTTAAGACACTCTCTTTCTTTTGAGGTTTTTTTTTTTTTTTTTTTTGATGAAAGGCCCATTTTTTAGGCTCTTTGGGCAATTCAAAGTTGTTATTATATAAAACTTAGGCCTTTAATAACATTTATAAAGCTTATACAGTAATAATTTCGATGTTTCATGTTTCATGCTAACACAACTCAAATAGTAGAAGCGGATGATGCTTTCGGTGGCTCCATGAACAAAACCTTGGATCAAATTTATTCTCAAATCGTACTTTAAGCTTTTTCTTTCTTCAACAATGGAACTACGTATCCGTGGTATTATTAGAAGACTTTGGCACTCGTGTTACACTGAAGCTTTTCAGAACTGGAATTTATGGTTTAATTAGGAAGGATTGATCCTTTGGAGATAACGACAATTTTTCCTTGATTAATATATTAGTGGTTTCCTCGGGGATGGTTTAAAGATAACCTGTTTAGGAGGGGTAGATATAGTATTACTAACGTATCAGGGTACGCCATAACCAGAAGGAATTAAGGACAATTCAGCACAGAACAACCTCAATGTGCGCTGAACAATTACAATAGGATTGAATGAAAAGGAAAGACAAAAGTTTACAAAGTATAGGGGCAACACGTGAAGGATGAAACAAAACTTTCACCTAAAACTCTGACCTAAAACTCTGACCTAAAACTCTGACCTAAAACTCTGACCTAAAACTCTGACCTAAAACTCTGACCTAAAACTCTGACCTAAAACTCTGACCTAAAACTCTGACCTAGAACTCTGACATAGAACCACCACTCAACATCTCCTATTTTTACCCGGCCTGGTCCACCGTATACTGAAGTATGAACCATGCAGCCCGGTAGTTGCCCCGACAAGGGGCCCTACAACAGACTTGAAAATTAAATCCGCAGGAAAGAAACGAGAACATACGGTATAAAAGATGACGATTGATGAAAATTGCAGAGATGAAAGAATAAAAAGAATATCACATGAAATAAGGAACATCAGATCAATTGAATAAATCAAGCTCAAGATTAAAAAAAAAAAAAAGCCATGGATAAAAATAAAAACAAACAAATTCGTATTGCTGAGTAAGGGACTGTATCGAAATCTGACAGGGCGTGCCTAGAGCGATCTGGGGCGGGTCCAGGGCGGTTCTTCGAAATGTGATTCGATCCACCACTCTTCTTTCTTCCCTTCTTCACTCCTTGACAGGCGGCTGTTTTTTTCAACTATTTGATAATAAATCATAATGTGAGTTGTTCTTTCTGTTTATATACTATGAAAAGATTTTATTTTTTTTTTTCTGGTCTTTTCCCTTTACGATCCTATGGACCGTTTTTTTACGTTTGTTTGCAGCAGCCCTGGCGCTAGAACTGAAGCCGCCCAAATAATGAGGAAGCGCCCAAGCTGCCCAAGCTGCCCGCCCGCCCGCCTCACATCCCATATTGGCTGTGTCGTCCTCATAACGGCGAGCGGCCGTTTTCCTACGCAGCAAAATACTGTATGTGCACACCCGCTCATATCTCGTGACCGTCTACTGCGACCTCATTGGCGATGACGATCGGTGGTGCGCCAGCAGCATCCAGGCGTGTGCGCAAAGGCCCCGGACTAGTTCCCCGCAACTGTTCCACTACTCCGAGACATTTTGTCTATATGAACGAATTTGTCCGTTCGATATTTTTTTATTGATTTTCCTTTTTTTTTTCAACTACCTGATTCTTTACATACACATTCCGGGATTGAACTGACGCGGTCGTTTTGCCAATTACTCTTTAACCCGATATATTCCACTTGTGTTGCCTTTTTTTTTTTTTGCTTGGTCCTTGTCCCAATTCGATTTCGAGATTCCTGCGACTGCACTTTCCTTCAGCCGGTTCTGCTCTCACGAGCCCGTGTGTGCCCCCACTGCTCCTTCCAGATAAGCCATCTTCAAAACACCCGCCACCAGAAAAGAAAACAAACATTACTAAGGGGAAATATTAAATTTTGAGAAGAAAGAAAAATACAAGAGAAATAAAAGGATCAAGGGAATTCAACATCCAAACAAACACCACTTTGAGATCTATTTTTCTCTATTACAAAAACGCATCCCCCGAAAGAGGAAAGAAAAAAAAAAGTTAAAAATAAACTTGACTCCTTCAACATACCAAAACATGCAACAGCTGTCTGGATCCACTACTATGGTCGAGGACCCCTCTGATATAAAACAAAATGACCCGAGAACCATCAACACTCACAACACCATCCGCAGTATTTCCACCAATAACCCCTCGAACAACACAAGCAGTCATTCGGCCGATAATACAAGCGATGTTTCACAAAGTACACAAACTGTTCACCTGGACCCGCCAGATAAAATGCCCATCCTGACTCAAAGAAACTTGGAGGCCCTGGCACAACTCCAAAAGGCTGTGCATGACGTAGGAGCAACCCAAACTATTGGTTCGTCATCTCCAAGTAATTCTCGGCCGGTTTCTCCCACCGACCAGGATTCCGATGAGAATCCAGAAAACTCCGGTGACCTCCAGTTCAAGAAAAAGGATTTCCACAAGTCACGTACTCAGCTGTTCCAGTCGGTACTCTCATCGGCTTCCTTAAAATCTTTACGTCACCAGTTCACAGTACCATCACAGCCGCAACTCAAAAGAAATCCCAGCACAATCTCGCAGAGCAACACCAAGAACTTCCAGTCCTTTATTCAGGCTCCTGTCTTGCTGTCCGTGACAAACTTGCGCACTGCAGACGACGTTGAAATAGGTCAGCGCCTTCCATTTGATCAGAAACTCAATTCTGGTGTCGACTTCCAGGATAAACGTTCTCGCACAAACCTGCTCCTAGACTCTACTGGTGGCGATGCAAAACTGGGTGCCAAGGAAATTGCTGACAATGAAGAAGAAGAGGATAGCGAAGATGACGAAGATAACTATAAAGAAGAAACTACGCTCCAGCAGCAACGTCTCACCCTCAATGCTCTCAAAAAGCTCTCGCTATCCCTTGCGCCCATAATACGATCGGATGATGACGATCAAGGCCCGCAGTCGCGACAACTAACCACTAAATCTCTCAACTCTTCAAAGCAGGAACCCCGGGTCCGCGACTTACGGCCCGTATTGAGATCTGCAAGTCTGAAGAAATCAAAGCCGTACCAGCCGGCAGAAGTAGACCTCTCGTCCTTCTCTAGCTTGACCCGTCAAAGCAAACACAATACGGATACCGGTGCTCCTCCCAATGCAGCTACAGTATCACACGAAGGTCGTGTGAGAACGGATTCCCAGATCATGCAGCCCAGCCAAGCACAAGTTGAGCGTAATGCTCATTCGCAAATCCAAGCCCAAGCACAAATACAAACCCAGAATCAAAATCAAACCCAGAACCAATTAAAGCCAACACAAAGTCATATTTCAGCGCAGTCCGAAACCGCTGGCCAATCGCGAACACAAACTCAGGGCCTGTTGGAATACGACGTTTCTCAAACGGGTAATACCCCCGCACAAACGCCAACTCCACGCTCTGAATCTTCCGAATTAAGACACCGCGGTTTCGAGAAAAGCCTCAATCCTAATGCCCACACTCAAAATAAAAATATGTTCCCGGGGAATCAGCTCACACGCAAGACCGAAAGCCAATTTCCAGATGGAATGTCTAAAATGCTAAACAATCTGATGAATGTAGCTGGAAGGCTGGGTAGCAATTCCAGTGAATCGCAGGTTTCAAGCCTGAGGAATTCTCTGAACCTAATGCGGCCTACGCATTTATCGACGAATCTAACCCAAAGAGATATGACTGGAAGAAGCCAGGGACTTGTTCCTGAGACATCCCACGGCAGCTCCTTTGGGTCTTCGAAACTGCATGGTTCTGATAAAAGACTTCAGCAAATCAATGGCTTTAGAAGCCCCATGTATATTCCGGCAGTTTTGCGGAAAACCGTAGATGAAACACTTGAGTTTGGCGCTGAAGCTGATGGTGAGCATCATGGTGATATCAATGAAGTGCAAGGTGGAGAGGCGGGCTCTTCGGCCACATCGGTTAAGTCAGTTGATCTGGCATTTTCCCTCGAGCCAAGCGCTTCTCCGGGGCTTCATTCCAGAACCGGACCATATGAGTTGAGCAAAAGGCAGTATGACTATATCTTAAGGGCGGCGCCTACAAGAAAGCACTGGCTCAAGGACGAAACCGTGTTTGAGTGTGGTATTGATGATTGCCGACGGAAGTTTAACTTTTTCGAAAGAAGACATCACTGTCGTAAATGCGGTGGGATTTTCTGCAAAGAACATACTTCACATTATCTATACATTAATCACTTGGCACAGTTTACCACTGGTGGTCGGGGAACGTTATCGCGCGTTTGTGATAAGTGCATACAAGAGTACAATGAGTTTATGAAACTCGAGTTTGGTGTCACTTGCCATAAACCTCTGTCACGAGAATCACTTCCGCAGCAGTCGGCATTAAATAAGATCGATTATAGGAAGGAGGTGTTCACTTCCAAAATGAGCGGGGGCATACCGATGAAGCAGCCTGACTCGAGCGAGGATAGCAAATCTGCAGACCAATTGGCCGGCTCTGTTCCGGCTAACTGGAGCTGGTCGTCTTTTTAATTTGGCGAGCCTCTTAAAGAAATGGACGGGTCCCCCGGGGTCATTGGTGTATTTATAGATTCTTGAAGAGGTAATGTATTTTCTTTCTTGTGCGTATTGTTTTGTTTTTGTTTTGTGTGTATGTGTATGTATGTGTATGTATGTGTGTTTCATCAGGAACTCAGTCTTCTTGCTAATTTGTTGGATGTAGGCTATGCTTACCCTTGCTTGGTTTGGTTCCCCTTGTTTGCTAGTCTGGTGGCAATCTTTTTCAGCAATTAACATATGAATCCGAATCGATTGAAGCACTAAAGTCTTTGGAATCTAGTGTTTTTTCGATTCTTGTTATTGATTTGTTTTAGGGAAGAAGAAAAAAATCAAAAAAAAATGCTAAGACAAGAATGTGAATCCACTCTGGCTTTTCTGTTTTCATCTCAATATTCAGAATTTGAGAAAATAAGTAAATACAATTATCGTTTCCAAAAATCAGAAAGTCCTTTAAAGCTAAAAAATACCACAAAACTTACTTTTTCATTCTTTAATTACCATTATTAGCTAAATAATTTACGTTAATATTCTTTTATGGGGACCCATTCAGTTGTCAGTGAATTGAAGAACATGAGGTTGCGCATTTGATTTGATGGAGCCACAGCTTGCACCCAAAAAATGGGCAAAATTCTTGGAGTTAATATATATATCACTCTATTTGATCTGAACGGAAAACTTCTTGGGTAGAAGAATTTCAATAAAGAATTTAAAAAGAAAGAAAACTTTAAGGATATTTAAACCAATATTGGAGGTATTTGAACGGCTTTGACTTTATTGGACTCAAGTTTATTAGTCAGACGCACCACGTTGGATTCCGCCCGTGAATGTGCGTGGGTCACCAAAAGACCTTAGAGGCTATTATCGATTTCCTTTGCGTGTGTCAAAATCTTTGAAAAAATTTGCGATTTCACCCATATATTATTTCTTCTCCAACGCAAGTTCTGTAGGTTTGCAAGGCCAAAACTTTGATTGATTCCACAGAAAAACTCTTAAAATTTCCCACCAAGACGAGGCAAATGTACTGGGGACAAAACATCTTTTTTTTTTTCGCGACGGTGAACTATTTTCAACGAGAAGATTTGAAACTATCCAAATTAGCAACATATCTGGTAACTCTGTGGCTTTAGAATAGGGTTGTGTGTTTCAGTTCTCGTATTCTTCCTGGACAGTTAGATATGTAGGTGCGAATTGATTGGTACGAATTGATTTTTTGGTGTCAGTGAAATTGAGTCGCATGGCTTGCAGAGAGGGGGCTCTGATTAGTCAAAAGATCAATCCATAATATGTCTGTTTCGAACAAAAATTCTTTGGCGGATCCGACTTGTACCAAGAATTCGTTAAGCCGATGAATCTACCGAATACTTGAAACATTATGCAAATTATGAGACTCTAGGCCGAGAGTTCGTGCGGTGACTAATAGATCTCAAGGTAGGCTTTTTTACTTATAAAATTTGACTGTGGACCCAAAAACTGGGGCTATTTAGCTGCGGTTTCAAGCGTCTTTTTGTTTTTTACTTTTGGAAATGAAAATAATATACCGAAACAAGTTCAAAGAACAAAGAAAGAAACTGAGGTGTTACTGCCTGTTCTCGAAATCTCAAGGCTTCCATGAAGTGTCATAAAAGTAGCAACAAATAGGACGAGACCAAAGAATATGTTGGTTCTTGGAAAGGGTTTGCAATATATTTTCTACAAAAGAATTCATGGAATCTTGATCTCATTCGAATGTTACAACCTAAACATGGAGTTATACCAAGTTTTAGGGTTGTCACTAGAATTTGGCAAGAATGGAAGAATCTACGATAAAAAGATACTTTCCAATAAGTTCACTAATGTTTGAGCATAAATAATAGAGCTCAGAATAGTTTCGCTCAGAAAATCTAGGTTATGTATTCCTCGCTTTCTGATTTCTTAGACTATCCTTTAGCTTCCACTTAAGCGAAGGCAATGTTTTCAGACTCAGTTAAACCTCTCAGCATGGGCTCCGCCAATGGATTTGTTTAAGAGGTAATAACCTTCCCTGGTTGATTAGGGGCTTCTCCTGTTTCAGTATGCATAATTGCGTCTGGTGAAATTTTCTCTGTTTTAAAAGCCTCTGAAAAAACCGTATCTTCATTCAGATGGGGTGCTAAAGTTGAAGACCAAGTGGGAGAAGGCGAATGGGAACGATCTGTGTTATCAATGACGGGAGAAGAGGCAAGAAGGGAAGAAGCCAAAAAAGGAGAGAGAAAATAAGAACCAGAAGAACTGACTTGGGCGGAATTGGTGACGGTTTTAAAGGAAACAGGGAAGTCGGGACATGCACACACCCCAAGCCCCACAGCTAGTAAGCTAGATGTATCCAATTTCAGAAATGTGTTCTTAACAACCAGCGTGGGTACACTGAGCTGTGTAAAAGTAGGCTCGGGCTTAGTCCAGAGCCCTAAAAGATCGATCTCCTGTCCTTGAGAGTTGTAAACAGAAACTTCTAACAGCAATTCCTCTTCAGTCCCAAGAACGACAATTCGAAAGGGATAAAAGTAGCTTCGCTCAAATTGAAAGCTTCCCGAGAGTGTGGTGCGAGTATCGAGGATATCCCACCTTTCATCCACCACAAGGAAAAATTCTTTGATCAGTACGGCTGGCCCGATCTGAACGCTGGCCACCTGTTTTCCTGCAATATTGATTCTGAACTCTCCGTCTTCTTTTGGCCGGAAATGGCCCAAGATTTCTCGGATAACTGGAGCCTTTATCACAGGAAGCTGGATTTCATCTCCACAGCTGGAGAAGAACGCTTCATGGGCCTTTTCGAGCCGGGAAAAGTCCCGGAGCACATAAGAGTAATCATCAACCCTGGTTTTCTTGGGGAGAAAAAACACTTTCAGTAAAAAGCCATCGGTGTGATAAAAGCTGTGCAAACGGCCTCTTTTTGCTAGGGCCATAGTTGGATTCTGCTTTGCTGAGGGATCAAAAATTTTCCCTTTGACCCTTTGGTAGAGATCTTTCTGGAACCCATTTTTCTCGGATACGTAGATGGGCACAGTTTCTAAACCGGCAATAAAGGTAATTACTATCTTGTAGTACCTATCCTCGACCAAGTTTAGCGTCAACTGATTATCGTTGAACGCCAGTTCCTCACCAATAATAGTCTCATACTCATCCACGGAATAATCCTCGAAACCTTGCTGCTTCAACAGGCTCACGAATATCTGGATGCTTGCTATTTTTGTTTGGTCTATTGAGAAAGTGTGCTTGCCGGTTTTGCGTGATTTGTAGTACCCACTCAATTCCCAGACATAGTTGTCGATGGATAAAGGCACATGTACAATCACAGGGCCGGATGTCTTAGACAGACACAGCGGTTTATTGGGCAAACTCAAGAATCTATTCTGAGAAAGTAAAGAGAAAACTTCCGCCTGCCGGTAATAGTTTGTGGTGAATCCAGGTTTATTATCAAGAAGAATTTTCACCGCAGATACGGCCATTACTAAGAACACCAAGTGAAGTGATTTCATGGCTGCAAACGGTGGTGGAAGGCAACAAAGAAAGAACGAGCGAAGGAAGTTAAGGAGTAAAGGTGACAAGAAAGAAAGAAAGAACGAAAGAAGAAAAGAAAAAAAAAAACAAAAACAACAAAATAACAACGACGTAAAAACAAAAAGCAAAAATTCCCCGTCAATTTTTTAATTACGGGCAACTTGTTTGGAGTTTGCGCACTGAAAATTATTCGAGAGGAACTAGTAATTTGCTCAAGCACGCGAAAACGCGAAAAACTTTGCAGCCGCAAGTTTCAGTTGTCCTTTGTTGATAATAAGACAAGACAAGGAAAACCAAAAGTAGAAGTAAAAAAGACACAATAGCAAATTTCTAGAAAAAAACTAAAATGTTATGGGCTGTCGGGCTTAATATTGATCCAGTAACGATCCAGTAATGACCGAACAAGGGCTTTTTTCCCAAACAACTATTGAAGAACACAGAGGGTGAAGTTCTAGAGAAGTAAAACTTCGGCCAAAAGTTGTTGTTGGCCGTTGAGAAGAAAAGCAAATAAAAAAAGTGCAGCTAGATACTTTCCTTTAAATAAAAGGTCAGCTCATGAATAAGGCTCTTTCCAACGGGCTTGTTACTGAGGCTCTTCTTCAATTCTTTAGTTGCATATTGAAAATTAAAACAATCGTTGTTTCCTAGACTATGGAGGATGCTTCAGTCAAATCTAGAGATTGATCTCCAAAGTCTGTTTGAAAACTGCAAGTATAAGAGAGAAAAAGGTTTTCCCAGTCTGACCGTCACGACAGCATACATTGTTCATTAAAAGATGAAAAAATTGACTAAGTCTCACACAAACAATACATTTCCTTTAGAGTATACCAGGTAAAACTGGTAGTAACTATTTTAGAGGTGTTTAGTCGCCACAATGAAGGTATAACGGAATCCGGGGACTCATTTGTTTGGAATGCCATTTAACGAAGCCCATGGTTTTCTTAGTTATATCAGGCGTATTATGTGAGTTTAGAGAAACTCACAGCAACCAACGAAGGGAAGCTTGCACCCTAGAACTCACTTAGTTCCAATTTTCCTGGAGTATTTTCACTTTAAAGTTTTACAATATAATGTCTCTGAAACACAATAACAAGTTAAGTGATGTAAAGTGCAAACTCCATAAGTCGCAAACCCAGGGCACGTTGTTCGAGTAATATTTCTTGACATTAACTAGCACAAATAATTCATTTCTACACTTTTAAAAATCTTTTCGGTTATTAAATACGACATTATTTAGTGGTACCTTTTTCCTTTTCCAGCCTCTAGGAATGGAAACAAACAGTGGTACGTTTTGTCTCCGAACTTTCTCAACCACATCAATCAGATTATAACTCTGTTTGAGAACCAAGAACTTACTTAAAGCTAGGATAGGCTCACGGGAAATAGTTTTGCCAATCAAAAAAAAACATCTTTTCTTTAAACAAAAGATCCTAAAGTTCCCAATACGGTAAATATCATACAATATCCTTTGCTGAGAATTACTACACAATACTTTCAGATGAGAGCAGTAAGAAACGTTCCCGAGCTTTCCACAATATTTTTGTATATACACAGAAATAAAAGAGTCTCAGTTTGGTTCATAACGTGAGTGATGTTCTAGATCCAGGAATAGTAAAAAACTTTTAATACTGAAAGGCTCTATTTACACAAGGTCGCAGAACACGATGTCTTGATTCCTTCGTTAGACTTCTCTCAGAGACACTACAGTAAAATTGGAGACAGAACATTAGTCCAAGCGAAGGACTGCAAAGGAAAAGTGCCTAAACCAAAGGGAAATTACCAGGTACAAAGATATTTCTTCATTGAATAGTTACATTAGAACGACATATTCCAGACTAGATAAGAAAACAAACGAAGAGTTTTGGATAGAAACATTAGGCTCAAGGCTGAACACAGAGATAAATCAGAGAATTAAACAAATGACTCTGTGTTTTCAACCGGGGGGAAAAAAAAGAAGGAAATATTATAATATACCTTAGATTTGGAAATATGGTAAAAGTCCCCAATACTTCATGATTGCGTAAGGAGGTGCACAGTTCCGAAAGCTTCCAATTAAGACACGTGTCGCTTTTCTTCAAGCGAAAAGGTAATATGAGAAACTGTTGCCTAGGGTACTAAAGCAGATAGTTCTTTAAATAATAGGAAAAGAAAAAGGTGTCCATAAAAATTCAACTCTTTCAGGATTTGAAACTTTGTTTAATTAATGTATGACTTGTCCACTGAATGGGTCGACACATGGCCACATATACACACCAAATTGAAAGGACTTCTTCGAAAAATACCAATAACACTCTGGTAACTTTTATTGAGTGATCGGGAAGCTTTTAGAATGACGAGTTTTCCCACATTCTATGATATCCAAAGTGTACCCGAGAGCGTGTTGGGACTCGAAAAAGAGATCCCGACAGGATATTCAATGAACGGCACTATATTGAGAGGGGGAGATAAATAATTCTCCTGAACAAAAAGAATTTCAAAAATGTGCCGAAAATAGTCCATACCCGTGTATTGAAAAACGGTCAAGGCAGAGACCCAGGAATTTTCCCTCGCTTCAAAGTTACTATACCGGGGTACACGAACGCCATCAAGTCACCCAGTCCAACGCAATCCCCGTTAAACTCTACTTTTCGAAATTTCATTTCTTGCCCAGCAGAATAGAGATTATAGGTAACTCCCCCCCACCCCCGAAAAAAAAAAAACTTCTTACGAAATTATATCGACTTGTTTAGGGCTGAAGCATTCACACTAGACTGCTCTAATATGAAAAGTCCTATGCGTGAAATCCACTCGCACTTCACAAGACGTGCACTGGAGCCCGAATTCCGGGCCACGTTTCCATAGCCAGGCAATGAAAAAGAAGACCCCAATAAAAAAAGTGACAAAACAATGACAAGCAACATCAAAAAATTGACAAGCAACATCAAAAAAATGACAAGCAACATCAAAAAACAAACACCTAAGAAAAAGTCAAAGACAAAGGCAAAACGAAAAAAAAAAAAGCATAAGCAAGGACAAAAAAAAATCTTTGAACAATACAATAAATAATTACCGCGGTTTCCTCAACCTGATGTCCCGGCCACTTCAAGTTCACTCTACACCACCGTCGAGTCTCGAAACCGACGAAAGGTCCTGCACACACGCGCCCCAGTGTCCTAACACCTGGCAAAAGACTCTCACTAGCGAAAAGTGCACCCACACCAACCACCTAAAACGCACCAAAACACCATCAACAACCCATAAATTCCCCACTATGGTCCAATTGAAGGTTCTAGGTATCGGTCTCGACACCGTGCGGTTGCTTCTCCGCGTGATCATCTTCATTTCCATTGCGGGCGCCGCCATTTCGTCGCGTCTTTTTTCCGTGATCAGGTTCGAATCCATAATCCACGAGTTCGACCCTTGGTTCAATTTCCGTGCCACAAAATACTTGGTCACCCACTCATTCTACGAATTTTTGAACTGGTTTGATGACCGCACCTGGTACCCTTTGGGAAGAGTCACTGGAGGTACTTTGTACCCGGGACTCATGGTGACGTCGGGGCTTATCTGGCACACTTTACGTGAATGGCTCGGGTTGCCCGTCGATATCCGGAACATTTGCGTGTTACTCGCCCCGGCCTTTTCTGGTGTCACTGCAATTTTCACCTACTTGCTTACTAAGGAGATGAAGGACGCCAACGCGGGATTGTTGGCGGCTATTTTCATGGGCATTGCCCCCGGTTACATTTCGCGGTCGGTGGCTGGTTCCTACGATAACGAGGCCATTGCCATCACGTTGCTCATGGCCACTTTCTATTTCTGGATCAAGGCCATGAAGATCGGCTCGGTTTTCTATGGTTCTTTGACCGCATTGTCCTACTTCTACATGGTCTCCGCTTGGGGAGGCTATGTTTTCATCACCAACTTGATCCCCTTGCACGTATTTGTTCTTATCTTGATGGGCCGTTACACCCAGCGCTTGTACTCCGCATACACCACATGGTACGCTTTAGGAACCTTGGCCTCTATGCAGATTCCTTTTGTGGGCTTCTTGCCCATCCGCTCCAATGACCATATGGCCGCCCTTGGTGTCTTTGGCTTGCTCCAGTTGGTCGCCTTTGGTTCCTATGTGCGTTCCAACGTCCCTGCCGCCCAGTTCAAGTCATTTTTCGCTGTTTCCGTCGCATTGGTCACTGTCGTGGGCATTTTGGGCTTGGTCGGCTTGACTGCCGCAGGCTGGATTGCTCCTTGGACAGGTCGTTTCTACTCCTTGTGGGACACTAACTACGCAAAAATCCACATCCCTATCATTGCTTCCGTTTCCGAGCACCAGCCTACCGCATGGCCTGCATTTTTCTTCGACACTAACATGTTGGTGTGGCTCTTCCCTGCGGGCTTGTACTTCTGTTTCCAGGAGTTGCGCGATGAGCACCTTTTCGTCATCATTTACGGTGTTTTCGGCACTTACTTTGCTGGTGTCATGGTCAGATTAATGTTGACCTTGACTCCAGTCATCTGTGTGTCCGCTGCAATCGCTTTATCCAAGTTGTTCGATGCTTACATGAACATCGTTGACTTGTTCCACACAAACGAGAGGGCCGAGTCCGAAGATTCCGAAAAGAAGCCTGTCAAGAAGTCTGCCTCCGAAACTTCAGCTGCTGCTGCCGCCAAAAAAACCACAAAGAAGCAAAACACCAAGTCTTTCCCATTGTTCCAAATTTTGACTAAGGTTGTCGTCTTGGGCTCCTTTGTGTACTACCTATTCTTCTTTGTATTGCACTGCACGTGGGTTACTTCCAACGCTTACTCCTCACCTTCAGTTGTGTTGGCATCGAAGAATGCCGATGGTTCTCCTGCCATCATTGATGACTACAGAGAGGCATACTATTGGTTGAGAATGAACACTCCAGAGGATGCTAAGGTCATGGCCTGGTGGGATTACGGTTACCAGATTGGAGGAATGGCTGACCGTACCACTTTGGTGGATAACAATACCTGGAACAACACTCACATTGCCACTGTCGGTAAGGCTATGGCTGCCAGTGAGGAGGTCTCTTATGAGATCTTGAAGAAGCACGACGTCGATTACGTGTTAGTAATCTTTGGCGGTGTTTTGGGTTACTCAGGTGATGACATGAACAAATTTTTGTGGATGGTAAGAATCTCGGAGGGTATTTGGCCTGACGAGATCCACGAGAGAGACTATTTCAGTGAAAACGGTGAATACAAGGTTGACCAAGAGGCTTCAGAGACCATGATGAACTCCATGATGTACAAGATGTCGTACTACAGATTTGGGGATTTATTCAATGGTAGAGATGCCGTTGACAGAGTTCGTGGCCAAAACATTCCCGCCAACAGAAAGATCACCTTGAATGCCGTTGAAGAAGCCTTCACGTCTCAAAACTGGATTGTGAGAATCTACAAGGTGAAAGACTTGGATAACCTCGGTAGAGATATTTCCACGGCAGGTGCGTTCGATCGTGAGGACTCGTCGAAGGCTCAGACAAAGAGAACTAGAGTCGTCAAAAAACCAAACCTCGGCTTGAGAGAGTAAACCAGCACTCTGATCGTTTCATAGACATCAGCAACCACACCAAAAAGTAAGAACAAACAAAATAAAAGTTTTAAAGCAAATATTTCCCCACAACTCTAAGCACCTCAAAAATGTTTCCCCAGCACTGCACCAGGACTATTCGAAATCGTGTGGGGGAAAATTTTTGTGCGTGCTATTCGGCATATCGCACATGCGCAAATTCCCCGTATTTTTCTCCCTTCATGCCTCATGCCTCGGTACATGTTCTCCACTTTTGGTTCCTTTCCATCCCCTCCTCGCCTATGGAACATATAATATTTGATTTCCAAGAACGAGAGAAAACAAAATAATAGATCGAACTAGTTAACCATGCCAGGCATTTTTGATATCAAGGGCCATCTAATTTTCTATCGCAAATACCATTTCAACCCCACAAATGTTGCGATCCATCTTGTTTGCATCCCGATTATTTTGCTCTCCACAATTTCTTTCTTCATAGGCAATGTGATATTGCCTGGCTATCCATATCTCACGGTAGGAGTAGCTTTGTCATGGGTATATGGAGTTTATTATGTGCTCTTGGACTGGCAATTGGGAATCCCGGCATTTTTGTTTCTTACTGGGTTTGCTCATCTTCAAAGGGTGTTATATCTGGAGTTGGGCCCATTTTCGCTTCTTCTGAGGAGCCAGTATAAAAAGATCGCCATTTATGCACACTTGATCAGCTGGATTGCTCAGTTTTATGGACATGGTGTGTATGAAAAGAGAGCCCCTGCATTATTTGACAACTTGCTTCAGGCGATAGTGCTTGCCCCTTTTTTTGTCGTGTATGAAATTGCCTTCTGGTTAGGGTTCAAGCTCGATGTGAAAAAGGATATGGATAACCAGGCAGGAAAGTTCGTCAAGCAAATGGCTGAACATGATAAACAAAAAAGAAAGTAGTCTGGTACTAGAATGTTTTCATAGTTGGGCAGTATATTTATGATTTCATAGTTGGGAACTTTATTTATCTTTACCAAGAAGGACTTCGGCAATAAACAATCTTCTAACCCAAGATCAAATCCCCCCAGATATCGGCAGCTTAGGATCTTTCTTCAAACTTGCCTGGTACTTGTTGTACTTTTGCTTCACTTCCTCTTCATATATGGATGTCCCCGTTAACTGATTGCCAATCGCTGTTATGTTAGTAAAATGTTTTTCCGGTTCAAAGATCAATGGAAAATTATACGTACTGATCCATCCTGGCCGGATATTGTTATCTCTTCCGAATATTTCTAGCTTTCTTGCATGTACTCCCACGAGTCGCTCGACAATACCATAGAGTTCATCTGGCTTTCTCAGCGTTTCTCTAGTACCGCTGACGATGAAGTCAATGTCAATCTTTCTGTTGAGCCATATTGGGTCTCCTTTCACCCCAACAAGTAAGTGCTCTTTGGAATGATTGAGCCAATGCCCAGTTCTTCCTGTAACAATGGTTTTACGCAACTGATTCAACTTGATCCATATCATTTCATCCGAAACCGTATAACCCCACTGCTCTAATGCTCGGCGCCCAATTTCGATTGATCTTCCCGTGACCCAAAGCATGAGTACGCCCTCATCTTGAAGTTCTTTCATAGGTAAAGAGAGAAGCTCAGAATCTTTACAGGTACCATAGGGAAGAGACATGTGTATATCCCAGGCTGGGTCTGAAATGATGGCTGCAAACTTACCCAAGATATTGAAAGGAAGGTATCTGACATCACAATTGATCCATTGCGCTGGTATTTCTTTCCTCAGAATGGTATCATGACATTCGCCAATGGTGTAATCTAAAGCGATTAGAGACAGCTGCTCACTAGGTTCCGCCACAGACTGCGATGGATTCAAAGTGTAGTAGTGCAAGTAACGGCAGTTCTTGAGCTTGTGACAAGTATCCAAATACGAGCAGTTGCCTAGATAAAGGTCCGTGTTGTTGGTCAATAAGGGCAAGAAATGGATTTTGCTTTTCACACAGGCCAATACCTCCTTCGTAAGCAAAGACTTACACGAGCCAATAACCTTATGTATTTTGGCATTCGAAGGAAGCTCGTGGAACCCCAGTCCAATCGACTTCAAGTTCAAACATAAGTTGGCAAGTGTTTGGCTATGATCCAAATTTTCACACACCTCATAAAACGGTTTCTGAGTAGTTCGCAATTGTGCTCGTTGTATTCCAAGCTTCACCATCGCAGTGGGCCTGGCTAACATCTCATTGAGTCTCGCAATGTCATGGTCAAACCCTTTTTCTTGTGGAACTTCACACTTGACGACAGTCTGCGGATCTGTTCTTAATATTTGCATCAAACGAGCTTCGACACTGGAATCGTTTCCGGAGGATGGTTTAGTCGACTTTGGTTTTATTTCATTATACATATATTTTACGTCCAGACTAAGATCCGGCTCTGAATCTTCTAATTTTTCTTTCAAGATAAAAATGTTCGTCACTTTGATCCAAACAAGTTGCTTTTTTGTTTCGCTGTTAAATACAAGGGCGTTCCCTGAAACCACATTGAAATCCCTGAGAAAATCAAGAAACGTTGACAAATTTCTGGCTTTTTCTTTGGTCAAATCATCCTCACAAAATGCCCGGAATACACTCCTGATTATTTCGATGTCTCCTTTAAATGGGTCTTCAAGAAGCGCCTCTTTGCGCAAACAAATAAACTCAATAAGCGGGGAAAAAATGACACAACTTTCAATGTAGGACATTTCGAATGATTTTCAATTAGAGAGGAAAGTGTGAAAAAGGAAGGGAGGAATACATGGGGTTACTCCTCTTTATATATCCTGCAAGGGTGTCCTTGGCTGCAAAAACGAAAATTGCCCTGCAGAACTACACTCACACACTTCGCGACCAATGTAACCATTTTTCCATCTGACTCAAATTTACAACCATCTAGTATATGGGAACGATATTGAGCCAGAATTTGCCAATTATTGATGGCATTTTCAAGTGATTTTCTTTGCGTACATCCAAAAGAAATTTCCCAGCAAGGAACAAGTAATATTTCTATAAGAGCCCTTTCGTTCAATTGACCTTTTCGGAATTAGAAACCGAAAGGGTTGTCTGCCGTAGCCGCCAGTAAATTAGCACGTCTTCCGGTTGCTTGCGATTGTAAGGCTGGGCCGTTTCCGAACCCAAGTCCAGTTGGCTGGGATTGTAATGGCTGCGGGTTAAACCCTTCAAAACTGTTCTGTCCGAATGATTGTGCAGGCTGTTGAGCAAAAGATGTCGTTGGCTGTTGAGCAAAAGCTTGCTGAACATAAGAGGTTTGTTGCTGAGCAAAAGGTTGTTGACCAAAGGAAGTAGTTGGCTGTTGAGCAAATGGTTGTTGGCCAAAGGAAGTAGTTGGCTGTTGAGCAAATGATTGTTGGCCAAAGGAAGTAGTTGGCTGTTGAGCAAAAGGTTGTTGACCAAAAAATTGCTGCTGAGCAAAGGGTGTAGTGGGTTGTTGGGCGAATGGCTGGGTTGGTTGGCTACCCAAAGAAGTATTTTGGAACATATTAGTGACTTGATTGATTCCAGTATTCAGCAGTTGACCAGGGAGTTGTGATACAGGCTGGTTCAATCCTCCGGTGAACTGGTTACCAAAAGAAGTCAGTGGCATCATTCCACCAGTTGCTTGGTTCCCAAATGATGTCAGTGGCATCATTCCACCAGTCATTTGATTTCCGAAAGAAGTCAGTGGCATAAATCCACCAGTGATTTGGTTTCCGAACGAAGTTTGTGGCATCATCCCACCTGTAGGTTGATTTCCGAACGAGGTTTGAGGAGCCCCCTGTGCACCTCCTGTCTGGTTGGAACCCATGAAGCCTCCCGTAATCTGTCTACCAAATGTAGATTGAGGCACAAATGCATTTTGGAAAACCTGTCCTGTTGGTTGGCTTCCGAGTCCATTGGACGTACCACCAAAGGCTTGACCACCCGTAGGTTGTTGCCCAAATGTCGTGAGTGGCATTCCTTGTGGCTGTGTCAAAGTACCAGGTTGAAGCGGAACAAAAGAGGCAGTTGGCTGAAATGGAATTTGCCCGAAGGAAGTAGCAGGCGGTCCTGTCTTTTGAGGAGTGAAAATGGAATTTCCAGTTTGCAAGGGAACAAACCCAAACGTTGGCTGGCCCACAAGACCAGTAGCCTGAATAGGCATGAATCCAGTTGGTTGAGTCGCAATGGGAATAAAACCAGTTGGCATAGGAATTAAACCCCCAGTTGGAATAGGAATTAATCCGCCTGTCTTTGTAGCATCAATAGGCGCGGGGTTAGAGCTTGTGGAACCAGTCTTCTGTACAGAAAATTGTTGATTTGGCTGGATCAAGGTACCAGTCTTCACAGGAGTCATTGGAGGGGCAGAAGGAGTTGCTGTCACGACAGTCGAAGGGTTGGCTCCATCCAGAGAAGACTTGCTCGACTCTAAAGGCTTGACATCAACAAGGTCCTGCAAGGAGCCAGTATATTGCGGGCGGGGGGTTGTTTTAGAGAGATCTTCAGTTGAGCGAGCAGCAGGCTTGACTGCCCATGCATCATCTTCGATCTTACTTTGCAATGTTTGATCGTTCTCAATAAAGGCCGTTCTTTCCTTCATAGGCGAAGGAGTTGGCAAAGCGCTCGCATTTACCTTTGACAATTCTGTTGTACTGTTGTTCTTCAAAGCACCCGTTGGTTCAGTGAAGAGCCCTCCTTGAGCAGGAGTCTCGACAGAAGGGGTCTTCTTACGATCAAACTTGTTGTCCAAATGTTTCATAACGCGCAAGATATCGCCTTCTCTCAAACCTAAGGAGCGCAAAAGTGAAGGGGTAATATCCTCAAGAATGCTTTCGTCCATCTGCTCCTTGCTGAAGTTAATGGAGTAACGCTGGCAGTTGCCAATGTCCACACCGCACGAGAGAAAGAAATCGAACCAGTCATAGTCAGGTTCGCTTTGAGGGATCATGGAGGAAGACTTTGATCTATCTGGCTTTTGAGGGGGAACATCATTAATAACAGCTGTCGCAGACCTCGATGGGGTCTTAGAAGGAGTAGCTTGAGCTGCCATGGCATCTGGTTTGGGCTCTGGAGGAGGGGGTGCAACAGGTTCAGCAGCAGCTGGTTTAGATTCCACATGTGTTGACTTAGACTCGACATGAGCAGATTTAGACCTCTCTCTCTTAGCCATTTGTTTGGAAACCTCATCCTTGTATTTTTGGAGAGAAGTACCAGTTACCTTTTCCACATACTCCAAGTCCTCAATGGACAACTTTATTGCGGCAACAGCAATTTTAACACCATTTGTTTTGTGCAAGTGCACCTTTCCTTCCATACAGCCCAAAAACTCTGCTTCGACTTTGAAAGTTCCCGAGCTGTCGATCCATGTTCTGACTCTGTGGAAGTTAGGCATGTTTTCGCCCTCAGTAGTATCCACAGCTTCCCTCTTTTTTTTGTCGCTTTCTCTGATTTTTTCACGATCGTCACGGCTACGGTACAGTTGTTTGTGGGATCTAGGGCTGGAACCGACCACTTTACCCTTGGAGGAGGAGGTGTTAGATGTCCTTTGTGATTTTCTCCTCTGCACACCATCTGTAAGCTTATCCAAATTTGTAGTGGCAACAATTTCAATATATGATGACGGAATTACACCTTGACGACCATCCGTGATACGCTCACAGAGCCACCACTCCTTGGATTTGTTCAGATCCACGATATAAACCTCGTCATTTTCTCTGCACAGTAATTCATCATTACCCTCGGCCTTGAAATCGTAGAGAAGTTTTCCGACACGTCTATTTGAAGCGGAAGTTCTAGTCAGCGCTGCTCGTGCGACCTCCTTCAAGCCAGCGGCAGTGTCAGCACCCTTCAAGTCACCCAAAACCGAGATAATAGCCTCGGCGACGTCCTTGGAACCGGCATGCAACTCTACGGAAGCTTCTGGATTACGAAGTTCGAGAAACACGTGTTTTTTTTCGTGGTTGTAGTTGGTGAGATCTCTGATTCTCCAGTTGTTGTCGAGCGTGGACGCGGACTTCAACTTCAACTTTTTTGGATTTGTCGTCTTGGGCTTGATGATGATCAAACCATTGCCTATGGCCAAGACGATGGGCCGCTTTTTGCGACCATCCACCTCGTCAATGTACCAGCGGAAGTACTCGCCGTCATAGCCATGCTGTTCCTTGGTGGGTTCTACGTTTGTTTCAGGTTCATAGGATGAAGCCCCCAGTGTGGCCCGAGAGCGCTGTTCAGGCTCAGTTGTCGTGGAGGGTCTCAGCAGGCCACCCGAAGGTCTGGTAGGCATTGGAGGAGGCGCCTCGTCGTCACTGGCAGGGGTAGGATAGTCGTTTCTTTGCAGATCATGCGATTGACCATAAGGTTGGCGCGGTGTCTCATCATCGCTATGGCCCTCTACATCAATGTATTGTGCTGGAGCTGGGGATTGAGGTTGGACGTGAGACTCAGTTTGCTGGTGCTGGTGTTGCTGTTGTTGCTGTTGCTGTTGTTGTTGAGCAACACGGTCTTTGTGCACCGGGGGAGGGGCGAATTCAGTGATGGGCCGGGGGGTCACAGCCGCAGCCGTAGGCGTTGGCTGGATTGGAGCAGCACCTGGAACACCAATGGCGTCCCCGGAAAGAAGACGCACGTAGTTGGAGGGCACAAACCCGAAAACATGGCCGTTACCAGCCAAGAGCCAGTCGGGGTCAGCCAAGTCATAGAGTTCGAAAGTGTCGCCCTCCTTGAACGAAAGCTCCTCATCAGTCTGCTTTGTATAGTCGTACAAGACCTCGCAACGGCCAACCACCGGCGCAGGTTCAATGTAGTTCGCGGGAATAAGACCCGTAGGTTCCTCGGCGTCTACGCCGTCGGTGAGGAGTAGCCTTTTTTTCACCGTCCACCAATCGTCAATGTCGGACTTTTGGATGAGGTACAAGAGATCGTCTGCGGCAATGGATAATTCCTCCTCGGTGTTGGCCTCGTAGTCATATAACGCCTTGTACACGCCTATGTATGGAGAAGCCATGATAAATGCGGGAGAAGACGAAAAAGAAGATATCGAAAAAGGAGGTTCTCGGGGAGGGGTGGCAGAAAAAGTTTCTCAGTCACAAAAAGAAAAAAAAAAGCCAGAAAAAGCCACAACTTGGGCGGTTCAAACGGCGTTGTGGTGGTGTTGGTGGCGCCCTAGAAAGTGGTTTCTTTGGTGGACCTATCAGGTATTTTTCCCACTGGCCGTGCACCCGAGCGTTCGCGGGGCGGTGTGGATTTTGGCTCTCGCCCACAGCAAGCGCACGCGGAAGGTGCGTAGTTGGACGATAAGGGAGATGAAAAGGGAGTCAGAGAGGGAGAAGAAAAGGGAGAAGAAAAGGGAGAAGATCAAAAAGTGGTCTTACAGTATAATAAACATTGCATTATTAACTTCTTCTTTGTTTTTGTTTTTGTTTTTGTTTTTCTTTTCAATTCCAAAGAATGTGTTCTTGTGTAGTTCTTTTCAGATGTTTCAATAAGGTCGGGCCCGGCACAGCAAACGCAACCATACCAAATGCAACGCACCAAAACCAACCAGACTCCATCAGAGAACAGGGCCATACAGGCGTTACCCAAGGTTTCTTCACGGGGATATCTCTTTCTGTTGTTGGCTTGCCAAAGTTTTGTAATGAAGATATTTCCTAAGGAATTTTGGTTACTGGCAATGATTTTTTTTTTGGTATTGTTAAAAATGGTTAGGCAACGTCCCCAGAAGAAAAAAGACGGGCTGGTCGTGCCTGTGGGTGCCTGCGGCTTCAGAACGTAGTGGAGGCACGTCCGGAACATACCCAACAGGTGCGGCTTTCCCCAGGAACATTTACAATTTACATTGACTAGATTGGAAAGTGCGCGAAAAAAACATAACTGGGCTATTTGGGCTATTTGGGCTATTTTTATTAATGGTGGTTGGTCATATGATGTGTGGTCGTTTTCCAGTAACATTTGTAAAATTATAAGATACTGGGACATATTCGGTGCTGTTTCCACTTGTTAAACCTCAACTTTAAAAATGTTTGCAATTAAGGTGGACCGGAAGGGATAGAGACGTGGGTTTAATTGGAGAGAGGCTTTGGTACGTCCCGTCTTGATAAAACATAGTTTGTTACCATCTGATATTAAACTTCTTCTAAAGAAAAGTTCCTGAAGGAAGGAAAACAATGGGCACTTGATAGATTGATTGACTTCGCTACATGCTTCTGTCACTTGGTTCTGATTATACCTGATAACCCTAAAAGTGCATCACATATAGAGTGCGTGAAATAAGGTATCCTAAATTGAATCCATCAATAGTACTTCCAGAACACACCGATGTATCCACTGCTACTGTAAGTTGGAACCTCACCGTACATCATGGTTAAGCATATACTTCTTGATGGTTTTTACGAGATAGGAGTAACAGGTTATCAGTTGGACGGTTTAGAAACAATATTAGTCAATTTACTGTGAATTGATTTCATTACGTCACATGTATTAAAGGAGGACACACGGGAAAGTATTACGCAGATGGCGAAGAACCTCCAAGTGGGGTTGTTACAGTAAAAAACAGCCAAACAAAAGTTCTTGATGTTCACCGCGGAAGTAATTGACTCGACGTTCAAAAAAGCAGAGTTCCCTCAGAAATTATCTATTAAGTGTCAATGTGAGACTTCGAAGATCCCTCCACAGAATACATCCTGCTTCACGAGCTATACTTTCTACATCCTAGAAATCGTCCTTCTTATGCATTTCACGAAGCGTCCTCCTCATCTAGTTGACTTGGGACAACGCGTCCTTGCCATCAAGCACAGCATCTATGTTTTCCATAGCACATACAGCAGTGTGATCGAAGTTCTCAACCGTCGATGCACCCACGTGTGGCGTCAAAATCACATCTCTTCTACCAAAGAGTTCCGGGTGCACACTAGGCTCATTTTCAAATACGTCCAACCCTGCAAAAACAACCTTGCCGGACTTCAACGAGTCCACCAATGCTTGCTCATCAATCACAGACCCTCTCCCAATATTGATGACACGGATCAGTTTTTCAAAACTCTCAAGCAACGGCTTGTCCAAAAGATGGAATGTCTCTGGAGTTGCAGGACACGCAATGACCACCAAATCAGCAAACAGACGCGTGTCGGCTAACGACGCGTGGTAAGTGGCCGCATAACCAAGGGCCAGTTCCTCTGGGGCAGAAAGACGCGTCCGTTTTACATAATGGATGTGCATACCGATGGCGCTTAGCCGCTGGCCGATGGTCTGGCCGATGTTTCCGAATCCCACAATCACCGCATGGTGACCACGGGGGTTCAAGCACGGCCGACCGCTCACATACTCTCCAAATGCATATCCCTCACGCAGCAGGGCCCCAGGAACACCCCGAGTAGGGTCAAATTTAGCTGCTGCCAACTCTGTTCTCACGGCAACCGTGTGGTTGTTCTCCGGGCGCAAGTGTGCTTGCGAGATCTGGAAGTTACGGAAAGCAGCCAATGTATTATAGAGCACCAAGTCGGCCACAGGCTCCGCCGCTCCGTCCGAGGGAACATTCGTCAAAACAATGCCCCTTTCCTTCATTTGCAGACCATTGTAATTATCGTAGCCCACCGAGCAGATCGACACCACTTTCAAAGATGATGGCACGGCCTCGACAATGTCATTATTGAATCCCCCCACGAGGACAAATCCTAACCATGCACCATAGATGGCTGCGATATCATTGAACTTGGTTTTAAAATCTTCAACAACTTGTTCACGCGATGAAGGAAGCGTGTAATGCACACACTCGTACTTTTGCAGAAATTGCTTGTACTGGGGCAATTGTGTGTTCAAGTCACCAAGAATAAGAACTTTGGAACGGGTCATGAGAATTTTCCAAAGGGCTTCTAAACAGTTCTTTTTCTTTTTCTTTTTCTCTTTCTTTTTTTTTTTTATATCACTTGAGATATGGTCGAATGCTTATGATTTCTCCTTTCAAAAATTGGATAAATTCAACACTAGCTTGCCGAAAACGTCAAATGGCACCAAGCGTCAAATGGCACCCCTGGATTCGGGTTTTGGCAGGTTTCGGATCGTTCGGCATGCAATGGAGTTGCGTCGCGTGAACGAGGAAAAAAACTCGCGTGGTTATATCCATATCCGAAATCACGGGAGAGTATATTCGTAGGCTGGAGTTCAGCACATGCGGGCCAGGCCATCAAGCTACGCCCTAAGTATTCTCTGTATCCAGATTGACTGAGCCCGGGTTTAATAGAGCCCTCACAGCTGTACAAGTGCCTTCTGGCTTTGTAAGACTGGGTTGACTTAAAGATTCGAGAAAATGAAAGGAGGTAGCCATAGTATTGGATTAGTTGTGTTCAGTGTTGTTAAAAAAGTATTTCGCGAATACTTTTGGGAAAATATTTTGAAATATATTTGAAATATATTTCAAATACTTCAGTATTTCAAATACAAATTCTTCAGAAAGTATTTCAAATACTTAGAAATATTTCAAATACTTTTGAAATACTTTGAAATACTTTCAAAATATTTTCAAATGTCTTCAAATGTCTTCAAATGTCTTCAAATGTCTTCAAATGTCTTGAAAGAAGTTCTTAAGGATTATAGATACCAAAATGAACTCTCTAATTATCAGCAAATTTAATTTCCGGATGACAGATAATAAAAAGTTTGCAACGGGGCATGCTCCAAACGAAAAAAAAAAAAAAAATTTTGCAAGACTGGTTACGCGTCGTTCGGTTTCTCATTTTACGAGCCACGCACGACGAGACGTGTCAAATCTTTTTAAATGGCCGAATAAAAATTCGCAGGATTTCTGAAGTTTTCTTTCAATTTATTAAGGTTTCAAATTTATATTCCATTAAGCATTACTCGATTAAATGAAATATTTCACTGTTCGTACGGCTCA